>PVLD010005493.1:83660-111654 GCA_004027595.1 Dinomys branickii | reverse complement strand
AATTTACATGTCTGTATATGGGTCCATACATCTACAATTCGAAGATATCAATGGATAAAGCAACAACTACTGTTGAGACCATATCACCTTGTCTATAGATTAGTTGTGATTGTACTATTTTCTATGATAATGGGTATCTGTTTGTCAATATGTTTTTGTACTTTTATGTTTCTAAAATAAAAAAAAAAAAAAAAAGAAATTCCCTGACTAAAGCACAGTGCACTTTAAGTATGTTTGGATAAAAGTAGGGTATAATACATGAAAAAATGTAATATTATCTGTCAACTGTTGATTCTTCAATGAAATATGTCAGCACATGTATGCCCATTCCTTCAGCACATAAATACATCCATATCATGTTTAATCTGTGTAAAAATGTTTTTTCTTGCTTCATGTGTCCTTCACACTGTATCTGTGACAAGGTGTCAGAGTTCTGCCCAGAGTATCTGTTAACTCCTGGGCTCAAGAAATCTTCCTGCTTCAGTCTCTTAAGTGTCTAACCTTACAGGCATATGGTGCTGCAGGAAGTAAGCATTTGTCACCTGCGTCTTGCTCTCAAGGACACGGAATGGGCATTATTCTCCGAGTGTTGAATGTGACTGATCATTCAAAGCGCTGTGGGATGTAGTAAATAATTCCTCTGGCCTCAACAAAGATTTTCAGAGAAAACTGAGTGCAAGAGCTGCATTTTATGTGAGTTTTGACTCCTGACAATCTTTCCGTTTGGACTCAAACCCCTGTCTATCTGTGGTCACTGTGTGATCCCTATGTGGAAGGTGAAGGGTTTATCTTCCCTCCAGGAGCAGCACTCTCAGGATGACAGCACCTTCCCTTGAGCTCCTGGGAAAGTTGGAGTCTTCCAGGGATGTCCAGGTCCTCCTGCATCCTGGCTGCCTCACCCCGTGTTACCCACACAAGGCCTTTGGCTTCCTGGAAATGATGCTGTCCTGGTCAAACCTCGGTTCCCAGGTTACACTCAGTACAATCCATCTCCTGCTCAAATCCCAGACACAGACCTGTCCCAGCAGAGCTGGAAAACACCGGGTGTGGAGCTCAAGCCACTCCTTCCACATCCAGCAAGGGTGCTCACCTCCCCCACCTCAAGCTTCAGTCTCCTTGGGTCATGGAGAGTCAGGCCCTGCTTTAATGTTCAGTGCAATTTACTGATTGTAACAAAATGGAGCTTCAGCTTTCACAATTAGTACTACTCAGAGTCTCTCAACTTGGACATCAGGACACTATTCCTGCCAGGTATAATGAAAATTCAAATATTTTTAAAAACTGACATGAAAATTGGTGAAAACTTATTTACTACTAAAGAGAAGTAATAATTTACTTATTTCTTAAAATGAGAAATTTGTGAACATGATTATATAACTATTTGTAACACAATTGTAATTAGTAAATATTTTGTGAATATCCATAGTAACATTACTTTCATATTCTATTGTAAGAAGACAGAATTGCTTCATAATTCAGTAGCCTTTTCCAGAGGAAATAACAGTAACCTCCAAAAGATAGGGGAATCACCTCCAAATGATACAGGGGAGATATAATAACTCCAACCTGCTACAGGTCGATATGCGAAGTTTCTGTTGCCCAGAATCAAATACTAAATTCTAAGTAACAGCTGAGGTTAAGAGCCAGAAATACTTATTCAGGGGAAAATATAGCAGGAAGAGTCCCTAGTGGATGACTCTGTACCCAAAGTCTCAGGGGTAGTTTCATAGAGCACAACCATACAACCATCATGAGTACAATGTGGGCTACAGTTATGACCAAACAATAAGATCACAAGTATAGCAGCTTAGGTAATATTAATCCAGTGTGGAATAAATCATGTAGCAATTGTACATAGGAAAAACAAAGAACTTTTCAAGAAAGCATGGGTCTGGAGGCCTTGTCATCCCCCAGATGACTGAAGTCTCTCTAGACTTCACTAGACCAGGTTTTACCAAAACTCCACCTTCATTCTGAGGCCTCCTATTTCACAGATGCACCTCTGGCCGCAGTTGTAATGAGTTTTCATTTTGCCCCGGCTCTCCCCGGGTCCCACATCTGTCTCACTGCCTCTAGTGTTTCTTTGTCACCTGTCTGTCACAGCCTGAGCAATGACTATCACTGAGACTACAGAATCCTCCACATTCTCTGCCAATAAATGCAAATCCCCAAACCCTCACTGGGGCAGCCCTCCCAGATTTGTTCCTGTTACCAAGGACAACATTACCCTTCTGGCCGCCCCATCAGATCACTATACTCAGACTTCAGAGCAGCATTTTCAAACATTCTGATACCAGGGTCCTCACTGTGTTCTGCCAAGGAGTATGCAGCCCAGAGTCCTCTTAGCTCTCTATAAAGTTACAGGTAAGAATTTCTATTTAGATGTGCTTGCTAAACTCATTTCATTGTCATTTACTATCTTCTAATCAACACGAGAAATAAGCAACACCAGCAGCCACCATAACCAAGCATGTACTGCGTCACAGCATGAAGACAACACACGTCCTCACACATAAGAGGCAGGTAGCAGAGGATGCTCCTAGTGAGCCTTTCTGTTCTTCTTCCTATATCAGCACTGGTGGCCTGGAGCACAGCTCAGTGCCCAGTAGGACTGTACTCTCACCTTGGCCCCAGCCCAGGGCCTGTCCCTCATGACTGCTCTGTCCCATCTGGGTCTCAGAAGACACTGCGCAGCACACAGCTCATCCTTAGACTCAGTGCGAAACTATAGAAGGACAGCAATCCTGATGCCCTCGGTTTCCTGGGAGGTCGCTGCAATGCCCAGTGTGGGAATCAGCTGGTATTGGCTGCATTGTTAGGATCACACTCAAAAATGTTAAATGGAGAATCTACATTGTTCATTAATGATGCAGGGCTGCAGTGAGTTTTCAGATTAACTTTGAGCGAGACTTTATGGAAAGATTGTGAGAGGTGACTGTGTCTTGAGGGTGATGAGAGCTCAACAGCTGAATCCACAGAAGGTCAAGCTAAAAGTGCCCTCGGGAGCTGGGGTCAGGCTGGAGGTGGGCGGGCTGTGTGTCCTCATGGCTGTGTCTCCCACTCACACTCTTTCTCACCCACTCAGCCTCCTGCCAACTGAGCACTGAGCAGCCTTGCTTTTCTCGGCCCTGCTGCTGTGAGGTTCCTGTCTTGCAGCCAGCCCCCATCAAATGAATGCAAAGACAGATGAAACTGCACTTCGAAGTTGTAGGTTTGGACATATTGTCCTAAACTGGAAAGCAGACCAGTACTACAGGTAATGAAGGCAGTGAGTTTTTCAGTGTTGGGAAAATTTATTTTAATATGAGGTGCTAATCCTATTTTATTTTTATTTACTATGTGGTAGGAGAAATTCTGGCAAGTGTTTGAGAGAACTTAGTTTCACAAACAGATTAGAAATTGAATTTGAGGATAAGTTGCTATAGTGTGCAAACCTCTACATAGCAGACATCCTGTTCTGTGAGGTACAGACAACAGGAACTGATTTTGGATCCAATCCTGAGCATGTTCTCTGCAGCAGCGCAGGTGCTGCCGGTGGAAGCAATGAGGGCACGTGCCCCTGCATGGACTCAGGTGTCTGGGCTGTAGTTATCTGCACTCCGCCTGTAGTACAGAGAGTCAGATGCGGGCATGAGAGGATTGGTGAGAGAACCAAGGGTTGATGGGCAAAGTCAGCGAGGTCAAAGCCATGCCAATAAAAGTGACTTCACTTTCCGGGTTACCGGGCTTAGACCTAGCTGAGCCTGGCAGGTCACTTTATGTGTTATCAGGAGTAGGAGCGTATTTCAGGTATCAGGTGAAGAAAACTATGATTCACTTTTCTAAAAACCAGTTAGACTGTGTAATCAACTTTAGAAATATGTAATTACTTGTAGAACACTTAAATATTTGAATGTTTATTTCATTTAGAAGTTTCTATAAGTCAACACTGGGATTTCTTAGAAAACTCCTCCCAAGTGAAAGCCAGGAGGCCTGTTTTGGAATTCATTATCTTGGTGCACCTCTGTCAGTGATCAAAAAGCTGCACTGAGAGCAGCGTTACTGCAGAGCGCTGTTTCTGAGAATCCCAAGAAGAAAAGGTGCGGAGTGTGGAAGTCGCTGCCCCAGTGAACACTGCACAGTGTAGAAAGGTGGGGGGGGGGGGAGTGCGGCTGCTGCTCTGTGTCCAGCTCTTTCCCTTAGTCCCGCTGTGGGCACCAGGGATTAACAAATCTGTGCTCCTCTTATTCCTGCCATGACCTAGAGGCTACAGTGGAAAAAATCTACCTATTTTATTAATGGAGCAAAATTGGTTCCTGCAAGGACTGATACAGATTCACTGCAAATGGTGAAAACAGAATTCATTTTCATACATAGGCAGCACTTGTAGGATTTTGTTTTGATGCTGAAAATGTATGTGATTCACATTGCAGACCAGGAGACTGTTTCTCTGCAGTCACATTCTCTTGAGTGACTTTGTATCATTGGCAATAAGACCTAGATTCCCTTCAGACCCACTTGGCAACACTTTTGTATGAAGATATTCATATTCTTTGAAGGATCAAGGGGAGAATCGGTCTAAACAAGTGATAAACGTTACACAAGAAGATGCCTAAGAGAGTGAGTTTTAAACAATAGAATAATCTTATTGGAGCTTAAAGAAAATTTTCATAGCCTTTCTCTGTAATTTGTCTCCTTTAGAAACTTTCTATTTCAATAATTTTTTACCTCTTTCATTTTTACTTTTTAATTAATTAAACTTATTGGTACATGTGAGATATACATAATGGCCACAGTGGTCATAGGGAAATTGTATCTGTGCATGATATATCTTAATTATTTTTCCATTTGGCCCCCTCCCTTCAACCTCTTTGCCCTCCTTATTTACAAACCTTTGTTCTCAATTTTTTCTTCCTTCTAATGTTTTTCTTCCCCCTCCTTCCTTTCCCTCTCCCTCCTCTCTAGTTCCCTTTTCAATTTGAGCTTGTTCTTCATATTTCACAGTATCTATTATCCATGTTGGTCTTTATTTTCACTTTCAGTTTCTCACACCAGAGAATGCCATATTTTCTGTGTGGGGACATCTCATGTCAGGATTACCCTATGCCCACGTTTAAAACGGAACTCAAGCAGACGTTTAAAAGATGTTTAAATGCATATTTATATGAGTGTAAATGCTTGTGTTCATTAAAATGTCCGAATTAACATACATAATAATATGCACAATCAATAATTCCAGGCCTGGCACTGTCCGTTCAGGTCAGACAGAGCCCTGATCCAAGGTGTGCTGCTTCTAGGTGGCGCTGAATCCATCCGCCACTTCCTGTGAACTCTTTCTCCCTGTAACAGTGAGCCCCCCTGCCGTCCACATTGCACAGCTTGAGGGGAATATAAATCTCTATTGGTTTGATTAATCTTGCATTCTTACAACTGGTAATCTGACCAACTTTGATGAAAACAAAAATATGTAAATATGTAATATAACAACCACAGTTAATCCCTGTCATTTTGTTCTGAAACCCTGTATCATTCTTACTGATTTGTTTTGTTTTTGTCCTTATTGTTGGCATTTTACTTTTGTTCTTTTTAAAAAATTCCTCTTTAATATAAAAAAATCAAAATAAGTAGAAATGTTTAAAATGGGCTTCAAATTGGTTATGAATAGTTATTTTACCATGCAAATGATTAAAAGTATAAATATATGTTAGATGATAGGTAGATGGATAGACAGACAGATCAGCACACAGGTGCATGGATTGATAAACGACCTGATAGATGGGTGCACAGATAGATGGATAGAAGATAGATTTTTGAGACAAAAATGTACCTTTATGTTCCTGAAACAAATACTGGATACATGACTCTGCATCTCTGTTGGGAAGAGTGTTTGAGTATCACGCACACAACATGTTACTGTGCTGTATGGAGTCCTCGTCGCTGGATGCCAGGTAATTGCAGAGGGGCCGACAGGCGATCCTGACACAGGGTGCAGAACTCAGAACTGATATGGCATTTGTCTTTCTGCTCATCGATTCGTTTTTCGAGCTGTGAATAAGGTGAAGAGGCTGCTCAGGGTCAACGTATTGCTCACAGAACCCTTAAGGAACAAGTGACAGGAATTTCCTCAGTGCTTAGTGCATTAGAATTTCCATTATCACACTTTCTCCTTGCTGAAAATTTAAATTCTTACATAAATTCATTGGATTTGGATCAGTTACCCTGATTTTGTTTCTAATAAAATCTACAAAGATAATTGGTCTACAAAATTTTCTTTACTGGTTTCCACAAATCAAAGAATAACAAAATGTAAATTATTCTAACATGGTTCAGAATACTGTTTTCACATACCTTCAGCTCTACTGGAACTCCACATACAGAAGTTTGTACATTAGAGAGTTCTTTTTACTATGCTAAGGTAAAAATAGTTAGGCACAATTTAGTCTTCTATTCATTTTCCTGAGTACAGCTCCATAGCACTAAGTACATTCACAATGCTCTGGATTTACACGTCGGGCGTCTCCAGAACTTGTCCATCTCCCTGAATTAAAGCTGTGCTCGCAAATAACCATTCCTCCCCCAATTACACCCAGCCCTGGAGATACCCCTCTTCACTCTCTGTCGCTAAGATTTTCACCATGGTGAGTACTACAGAGAACTGAGGTAATACACTATTTGTCATTGTGTGGTTGGCTTTTTTGACTTAGTATAATCTAATGAAAATGTATCCAAGTTATACTGTAGGTCAGTGTTTATTTCCATGAAAACACTGCATGACCTACAGTGAGTATACATACCAGATTTTATTTATGAATTGAATTAAATTATTTCTCCTTGCTGTATATTGTGAATTATGCTCATTTGAAAGTGGCTTTGAAAGAATCAAGTGCACATTCCAATGCAGAATTACTAGATCATGTGTGAAACTTGTCCATTTTTGAGGAATTACTATGCTGTATTCCATATGGTCAGTACCCATTCTACCTCACATAAAAATGCACAATGAATTCCGCTTTCTCTGCACTTCCAGCAAAATATACATTGTTTGATTTAGTTCTCTGAAGAAAGCTTCCCTACTGAGCGTGCAGGAGTGTTTCACTGTGATTTTAATGTATGTTTCCCAAAAGATGACTGGTAGTGAGCCTCTTTCTTTGTGCCTTTCTTCAAGTCAGATGACTTCTCTGGAGAAACTCAGAGCAGTGTAAAATTTCTCATGTGGAGGAGGGGTGTGAAAGAGAAAGGATGGTTGTGAACACTGAAGCTGAAAGATGTGAATTACTCTGATATTATACAAGAGGTGTGTGTCAATAGGAATTCATTGCAAGTTTCTTCTTATCTTTTTAGGTCTTTTTGAGTCAAGGTCTTGCTATGCAGTTCAGGCTGGCCTTGAGCTCACTTTGTAGCCTAGGCTGGTCTTGAAATCACAATGATACTCCTGCCTCAGCCTCCCAAGCACTGGGATTACAGGCATGCACCGCCATGTCTGGCTCACTGTAGGTTTCTCCAAAAGTAAATTTCCATTGATATCTTACCTAAAGGAAATTTGCTACGAGAATTTTGAGCACAGATTATATGACAGAAGCAAATGTACTTCATTAAAATAAGAGTTTGCAGGGTAAAATAATCTTTTTAGGTCTTTTTGAGTCAAGGTCTTGCTATGCAGTTCAGGCTGGCCTTGAGCTCACTTTGCAGCCTAGGCTGGTCTTGAAATCACAATGATACTCCTGCCTCAGCCTCCCAAGCACTGGGATTACAGGCATGCACCGCCATGTCTGGCTCACTGTAGGTTTCTCAAAAAGTAAATTTCCATTGATATCTTACCTAAAGGAAATTTGCTACGAGAATTTTGAGCACAGATTATATGAAAGAAGCAAATGTACTTCATTAAAATAAGAGTTTGCAGGGTAAAATAATAGAATTTAGTCTAAAATTAATTTTAAGAAAAAATCATACATGTTGGTACTAAAATTTATTCATAATAGAAAACTTACTAAAATGTGCATTTACATAGGTTTCTTAGCATAAATTTTGAATATACATCAGAACATACATCAGAATTTGATATGGTATAAATTACAATGCAGCAGTGAACCATTTCATCTTCAGGGACATGAAATAGAAATATTGTGATTTAAAGCTTGAAATTTCTTTTAAAACTTGTAGGTCATAAATGGTTGTTTCATTAAATAATAGTGTATGGAAAGAGAGCTGCAATTTACTTTTTCAAAATTGGTTCTTTCTTTAAAAGATGTGGAACTTATGAATAAATCAAGATCTGATTTTACTAGAAATTTTTCTTAGTTTAATGATCAACACCTATTCTCTGTTATGTTTTAAAATATGTGTAAATTTTGACTACCTAAGTCACAACGTAATTATAGAAGGGAATTTAGTAATGATCTATACACATTTACTGTTGCATCTGTCTTCAGGATAAACTATATAAATTCATGATGGAAAATGACACTCAGACCTCTACGGACTTCATCCTCCTGGGCCTTTTCCCCCCATCAAAGATCGGCCTTGTCCTCTTCATTCTGATCTTTCTCATCTTCCTAATGGCCATTGCTGGCAACCTGTCCATGGTCCTGCTCATTCTCCTGGACACCCACCTCCACACACCCATGTACATCCTGCTCAGTCAGCTCTCACTCATTGACCTCATTTATGTCTCCACCACTGTCCCCAAGATGGCTTCTGGGTTTGTATTTGGAAACAAGTCCATCTCATTCACTGGGTGTGGGTTCCAGGCTTTCTTCTTTGTGACTCTGGCAGGTTCAGAAGCACTGATCCTGATGTGCATGGCCTATGACCGTTACGTGGCCATTTGCTTTCCTCTGCACTAGCCCATCCACGTGAACAGAAGAGTGTGTGCACTCATGATCCTGGGATCCTGGGCCCTGGGCGCTGTCAATGGATGTGCTCACACAGTGTACATCCTCCGTATCTCTTACTGCAGGTCCAGGGCCATCAATCATTTCTTTTGTGATGGCCCTGCCATGCTGTCTCTGGGCTGTGGGGACACCCGAGTCCACGAATACACTGTGTTCCTCAGCACCATCATCTTTCTCCTGTTCCCTTCCATGGCGATTGTGTTTTCCTATGGGAAAGTTCTCCTAGCTGTCTTCCTCATGAGCTCACAAGAAGGCAGGAAGAAGGCCTATTCCACCTGCAGCTCCCACCTCACCGTGGTGACTTTGTACATGGCACCCTTTGCTTACACTTATCTCCGCCCAAAGTCCCTCCGAGCTGCAGCGGAGGACAAGGTCCTTGCTGTTTTCTACACCATTCTCACCCCAGTGCTCAACCCTGTGATCTACAGCCTGAGGAACAAGGAAGTGACGAGGGCTGTGGGCAGAGTAAGTGAGAAATTCTGCTCTATAAAAATGTAGGTAAATTTATGCTTCAATGTGTCTAGCAGTGCAGACTCACTAAAGAATTATTCACTGATGAGGCCTCAAACATTAGGATTAATATCCAAGATTTAAATATTTGACCAAATGACATGAAAATAATTTTGTATTCTGGCGTGAAAATTGTATTTTTTGTCTCTCTAATAAAAATAAGGCACCAGCATTTCTCATCAATTTGATAGTAATAGTCTATTTTAGTGGAGCTACTAATATGAAAAATGCAAAAACATTTTAGTGCTTTAGAATGTGCTGTGTGATCAAAAGCTTCATGAGACCTTTAAACTTAAAATTTACAGTAAGGGACACATTGCTCTGAATCCCCATGAAAACGCTCACCCCATTTCCATACACTCACCCCATGACCCTCACTACGTTTTCTCGCTCTTCTTTATCTGACACACTGATCACTCCAAATATACCTGAGGATAAATTACGTTATTCACTTTTCTCAGGTTTATGATGAAAATGTAAAGGAAGTTTTCCTGAATCCACATCTTCAACTCTGAGTTCCCATTACTTTTATGTATTCCAGATTCACAATAGCTGAGTCTGACAGCAAAGACTATTGAAATCACCTCTAATCTACAGTTGCTTCTAACATGCAGTATCTGCTGACCTGCAGGCTCTGTGTTCTCAAACACTGGAAATCTAAACAATAGTTAACCTCAGCATATGAAATTTCCTCCTTAAAACAGTACATTTTCATTGTCAGTGGATAAAAATGGAATATAACAAATGAAAAAATGTTATCTGTCAAATTGTGATTCTTCGTGAAATGTACCAGCACAGGTATGTGTATTCATACAGCATAGCAATCCATCTATCTCCATCTACTTCCCATTTAATATATATACAAATGGTTTTTATTTATTTCACATATCCTTCACACAGTTTCTGAGACATGGTGTTACAGTTTTTTCCAGGGTAACCCTCAACTCCTGGTCTCAAGCAGTCCTCCTGCCTCAGCCTCCTTAGTGTCTAAGCTCATAGGCATATGCCACTGCAGGAAATAAGTATTTAGCATCTGAGTCTTGCTCTTAAGGACATGGAATGGGGCTTTATATTCCAAGTAAGTGAATATGACCGCTCCTCTAATGTGCTGGGTGATGTAGTAAATGATTCCTCTTGGCTGATGAGATATTTTCAGAGAAAACTGAGAGCAGGAGCTGTATTTTATGTGAGTTTTGACTCCTGGTGTCTTTCAATTTGGACTCAAATTCCTGTCTATCTGTGGTCACTGTGTGGTCCCTGTGTAGAAGGTGAAGGCTCTGTCCTCCATCCCTAAAAAGCATTCTTAGAATGACAGAGCGTCCTCTCGGGCTCCTGAGAAAGATGGGTGTCTTACAGGGATGCCCTGGTCCTCCTGCATCCTGGCTGCATCACCCTGTGTCACCCATACAAGACCTTGGGATCCCTGGAGATGCTGCTGCCCTGAACAGACCTCAGCATCCAGATTCACACTGAACTCCATCTGTCTCTTCCTGAAGTCCCAGACCCAGGCCTGTCATGGGGGAGCTGGAGTCACCACCTGGAAAACTCCTCGATGTGGAGCTCAAGCCCCTACTTCTACATCCAGGGACGGTGTTCATCTACTCGTCTCTGAAGGTTCAGTCCCCTTGGGACCTGAAGAGCGAGACAAGCCCCTGCTTTAATGTTCAGTGCAATTTGCTGATTATAACAAAGTTGAGGAGCTTCAGCTTTTAAAGTTAGGGCTCCTCAGAGTCTGTGAATTTAGACATGAGGATACTGTTTCTGCCAGGAATAATGAAATTTCAAATATTTTAAAAACCTGACCAAAAAATGGTGCAAAATAATTTTCTTCTGAAGATATGGAATAACTAGTTTATTTCACAGAAATGAGAAGTTTGTGAATATGATTATGTATCTATTTGTAAAAAAAAATTGCAATTAGTGGATATTTTGTGAATAAATCCCTACAATATCTATAGAAGCATCATTTTCATTATTTATGTTAAGAAGACAGATTTGTTTTATAATTCAGTGGACTTGCCAGAGGAAATAACTAGAACCTTTAGAACATCATTTATGTGATACTGATATGGGAATCACATAGGACCTCCAAATGATACAGGGGAAATATAATAACTCCCAACTTAATAGATGTGCAATATGCTGAGTTCTGCTTCCCCAGAATCAAAGGATGAATTCTAAGGAACTGAGGTTAAGAGTAGGAAATATTTATTGAGTGGAATATACAGCAGGAACAGTCCCTTGTGGATAAATGTCAAATCCATGTTTCAAGGGTAGTTTTACAGAGGACAACCACAGAACCATCATGGGTATAATGCGGGTTGCAGTTATGATCAATCAATAAGATTTTAACTATAGTAGCTTAGGTAATATTAATCCAGTGTGGAATAAGTCATGTAGCAAGTGTACATAGGAAAAACAAAGAACTTTTCAGGAAAGAATGGGTCTGGAGGCATTGGTCATCCACCAAGGTGACTGAAGTCTATCTAGACTTCACTAGAACAGGTATTACCAAAATTCCACCCTTATTCTGAGGCCTCCTATTTAACAGATACACCTCTGACCACAGCTGTAATGAGTTTTCATCTTTGCCCTGACTCTCTCCAGGGCCCATACCTGCCTCATTGCCTGTAGTTTTTCTATCTTAGCTGCCTGTAATAGCCTTAGCAATGACTATCACTGAGACTACAGAATCCTCCACATTCTCTGCCAATAAATGCAAATCCCCAAACCCTCACTGGGGCAGCCCTCCCATATTTATTCCTGTTACCAAGCACATTACCCTTCTGTTGTGCAATAAGATTACTGTACCAAGAGAGAAGGAGCTGTGGAACTATCTCTTCGTGGGTGAGGACTGCATATGACCTCTTCACTGTACATTTAGGAGAGAGAAAGAGCTTGGCCTGGGGAACTGGTGCCTACATCTTGGGATAAGTTTGAGATCTAGGTAAACTTGGGTTCCTAGAGGCCTTTGGAGAGCAGCCTGGGTACCTTGTAGCTCAACACTTTTCATCTGACATCCCAAATGACACAACGTAGGAGCAAAATTTAGTCTCAGAACTCAAATCCACACAGAACAAGTCCAGGAAACACTGACGTAGGAGAATTTGGAAGCCATGTACCTGAACTCTCTGAAATGATCACATCTGAAATAAAGAAACAACTGCATCAGCCATAGAAGAGATCAGGTCAGAAATAATCTCTTGGGCAAAGAATGAGATGAAAGTAATATTCTGCACATCTAGAGAGAAATAGACAAATAATAGATAAACATAGGCAACAGATGGAAACATTACATGACAAATTAGGAATGAATTAGAATGCAGGTAACAGACTCAAACATATTTCCAGGAAATCGAAACTTCATTCAAAGCTTGCAAAACTCCTTAAATGAAGCTGAAGATACAATTTCAGATCTTGAAGACAGCATGGCAGCTAGTGATCATGAAAGGAAGGATTTCATAAAATCTTCAAGGATTTAGGAAAAATCAAACCCAACAGCTGCAAGACGAGGCAAAGAAAAATAGTGTCTGAGCAACAGGAGTCAATGAAACAGCAGGAGGCAACACAAATGACATAAAAACAGTTATTTGAGAAATAATAGCAGAAAATGTCTAAGCATGGAAAAAGATTCTGATTTGTAGGTAAATGAGGTACATAGAAATCTAGCTAGCCATAACCAAAATAAAATCACACCCAGACAGACATATAATAACCAAGATTTCAGATATCCAGCAAAAGAACAGAATATTGAAAGTTGCTTGTTATGGTTGACACATTGTGTGAACCTGGGGAGTCTAGAGATGTGGCAGAATGACTCAGCAGGAAGCCAGGATGCTTACTTTGTATACATTCTCAGCCTATAGAAAAGGAAGACATGGAGATTGTGTGAGAGCTCCACGCACGCTGGGTGGAGGTAGCCTGTTGATAATGTAGGTGAAGGAAAGAGGCTGCTTCCCCTCCATTCCTCCCTTTTGCTCTTGTGGTTTTTGCTGTGCTCTGCTGCCATGAATGTTTGCCCTCTGCCATGTGTCACTCTGCCTCAGAACCAGCCAAGTATGGTCTGAAATCTCCACAAACTCTAAGCTAAATAAACCTTTCCTTTCTTAACTTTGGGTATTGGGTGTTTTGTCTCAGCAATGAGAAAAATGTAATCAAGACAGAATTTAGTATCAGTGCAGTGGGGTTGTTGCTGACCATGTGCTTCAACAGTCTTTGGAAATTGCTTGTGGGAAATGTTTGCAAAGGTTTGGAGAATCACATGAAAGAGTAGAGTCGGAATACCTTTGGATGTTCTGTATAGGAGATTCTTATCACAGCTCGGAAGACCAGAAGACTGATAGAAATCCTGCCGGTAAAGACCGGGTTCGGAAGGTTTCTGTTGGAAAGAAGGACTGCATTGGTTGTTTGACTCCAGATGATGCACGTTATGGCTTGGCAGGATGTTTATCCGCATTTGTGTCCAGAGACTTTCCCTAAGACTGAGATTAAGGGCATCAGCGAACTGATTAATTTGGCAAATGAAATTTCAAGGTAGTCAAATGTTGGGGAAGTGGCATGGCTATTGTTGGGGGTTTTAGCCATATTTATACTGAGAACCAAGAGCAAAGAGCCCAGCAAGATGATTTAAAATGTTGTCAGTTTGGTCAGAAAGGCAGCTCCAGTAAAGCTCTGGACTGCAAAATAAGGCTGAGGAGATCTCTATTGCTATGAAGGAACAAGAGAATGGAAAGGACGGTGGGAGGGAATCACAAGAAGCAGCGAGTCTCCACCCTTTGCATACTCAAAACTGTAAAGGTGAGAGACCTTGCCTTGAGAAGGAAGCCAGAGCGCCATGTTTCAGAATGGTGGCAGCCACTGCATCAGTTTCCAGAATGGAAGCGGCATAGAGAATTTGTTCCTCAGCATTGGATTCAGTGTTTCCAGCAGCCCGGGCACTTGATCCCTATGGGCAAGCGAGAAGAAAGTTTGGCTACTGCTCCAGGTGGCAGCTGACCTTGGCATCATCCACGTGGATGTTGTTTTATGTGCATGGAGAATGCAAGAATTCTGAGATTAAAGAGCCTTGCACCCAGATTTCAGAAGGCCTGAGGGCCAAGGCAGTGTGCCCCTGAGAGGGCAGTGTGGGAAGCTGAGAGTGTGAAGCAAAAGGTGCCCTAGAGACCTCAGAAGTTTAGAAAAGCCAGGAATGTGGATCATCTGAGGAAAGCTGCAAGGAGTGAGCAAAGTGGGCCTAAGAAAGAACCTATGGAGCCTGTTACCACCAGAAGGGCCATAGAGGTGGCCTCATGCAAGCCCTTTGGAGCTCACAATGTGCCACAAGTTGCCTCAGATGCTGCATGTTTAATTAGAGGACATACTGTTAGCCCTGATGGATTTTGGACTTGTTTTAGTCCCAGTGCTCTACTTTCTGCTGTTGGTGCCTTTTGAAATGGTAATGTTTATTTTGTGCCTTTGAAGGTTGGAAGTGTTTAACTTTTCATTTGTATGGGGGCTTGTAACTAAACAGTTAGCCTTACATCTTAGAGGAGACTTGGAATTTGGACTTTTCAGCAATGCTGAAACTGGAGTTTGGAAATTTTTGAAGATGGACTAAATGCCTTTTCCATAAAGGGATGTGCATGAGTCTTTACGGGGTGAAATGTTATGGTTCTAATATAATATGTGTTTGTATCTGGAAACTGATTTAAAGAAGTATGTCTGGTTGCCAAGTTCACAAACTGTGGAATGTTATGGTTGATTCATTGTTTCAACTTGTGGAGGCTAGAGGTTTAGATGAGAGACTCAGCAGGAAGCCAGGGTGCTTGCTTTGTTTACATTCTGAACCTGTGGAAGAGGAGGGCATGGAGATTGTATGAGAGCTACATGCCCCTTGGGTGGAGATAACATGTTTACAATGTAGGGGAAGGAAAGAGGCTGCTTCCCTGCCATTCCTCCCTTTTGCTCTTGTGGATTTTGCTGTGCTCTGCTGCCATGGATGTTTGCCCTCTGCCATGTGCTACTCTGCCTCAGAACAAGCCAAGTATGGACTCAAACCTCCACAAACTCTAAGCTAAATAAACGTTTCCTTTCTTAACTTTGGGCATTGGGTAATTTGTCTCAGCAACTAGAAAAAAGTAACCAAGACAGTGCTAGAGAAAAGCACATCACCTATAAGTGAAAGCCCATCAGAATCACAGCAGAGATCTCAGCACAAACCGTGTATTTGAGAAGAGCTTGGAACGAGGTATTACAGGTCCTGAGACAAAACAGCTTCCAACCCAGACTGATGGATACTGCAAAACATTCAAATTTAATAGAGAAATAAAATATTTCCGTGACAAAGAACAACTGAAGAACTTCGTGAGCGCCAAAACAACCTTACAGAAAGAGCTAAAAGATATTCTAGAGAGAGAAAAAGAGATCACTATCTGAAGAAAAACCAAAGAAAGGAACCCTCAGAGCAAGCAATTAAACAGATGGCAAAAATAGGAAACCATCAGCAAGTAAACAGCATTGCAAGGATAAGTTATATCAGTTATAATCATTAAAGTAAATTATCCCAATTCATGAGTCCAAAGAAACAGACTGGCAGAGTGGACTAAGAAACAAAATTCCACAATATGCTGTATATAGGAAACACATCTCACACAAAAAGGAATTCCATAGGCTGAATGTCAAGGGATGGAAAACTATTCTCCATGCAACTGGTTCCCAGAAAAAAGCAGGGGTAGCTATTATTGTTGCAGGCAATCTAAACTTCAAACGAAAGACAATCAAAAGAGATAAAGAAGGTCACCCCATACTAGTTAGGGGAAAGCTGCAAGAGGAAGAGATAACAATCCTAAACATGTATGCACCAAATATTGGAGCACCCAACTATATAAGTCAAATCTTAACAGAAATGAAAAACCAAATAATCAATAACACTATTCTAACAAGGGACCTAAACAACCCTTTGATGCAAACAGACAGGTCAACTGGACAAAAAAATCAGCAAAGAAATAACAGATCTGCATGAAATCTGTGAATAAATGGACTTAGTAGATGTATACAGAGTGTTCCACCACACAACATCAGAATACACATTTTTTTCTCTGCCACACATTGGACTTTCTCTAAAATAGATCATATTCTAGGCCATAGATCATTCCTACCTAAATGGAAAAGAATTAAAATTATCCCATGCATATTATCTGACCACAGTACAATAAAATTGGAAATCAATGAAAAAAGGAACTTCAAAAACTCCATAAACACTTGGAAATTAGACAACATCCTGAAGAATGAATGGGTCACAGAAGAAATTAAAAGATACCTACAAACGAAAGGAAATGCAAATACATCCTACAGGAATCTGTGGGATGCAATGAAAGCAGTTCTCAGGGGGAAATTTATAGCAGTGAACTCATGCATAAGGAAAGCAGAAAGTGAACAAATAAATAACCTAAAGCTGCACCTCAAACTTTTAGAAAATGAAGAACTAGTCAAGTTCTAAGGCCAAAGAAGAGAGGAGATTGTAAAGGTCAGGGCAGAAGTTAATGCAACTGAGACAAAGAAAATACAGAAAAAACAAATGAGCCAAAGAGTTGGCTCTTTGACAGAATAAATAAAATTGATAACTCCTAGCAAACTTTATCAAAAAAAGAAAGGAAAGAACTCAAATTCATGCAATAAGGAATGAAATGGATGAAATCACTACAGATCCTACAGAAACTAAAAGTATCATTAACACCTACTTTGAAAATCTTTACTCTCATAGCATAGAAAACTCAGAAGAAATGGACAGATTTTTAGATATGTGTGAATTACCAAATTTGAATCAGGAAGATATAAAAATGCTGAACACGCCAATATCAATTAATGAGATTGAAAACATCATTAAAAACTTATCAACAAAGAAGAGCCCATGCCCTGATATATTCACAGCAGAATTCTATAAAACACTCAGAGAAGATTTAATGCCAACACTCTTGAAACTCGTCAATGAAATTGAAAAGGAAGCAATTCTCCCTAACTCATTTCTGGAGGCAAGTATTATACTGATACAAAAACTTGAGAAAGACCAAACCAAGAAATAGAACTATAGACCAATCTGCCTAATGAACATGCATACAAAGATACTCAATAAAATACTAGCAAATAGAATGCAGTGAACCCTAAAGAAAATTATATGCCACAACCTGGTTGGATTCACTCCAAGAATGGAGGGATGGATCAACATTCGCAAATCACTTAATGTAATACACCATATCAACAGAGCAAAAGAGAAAAACCACATGATCATCTCAGTAGATGCAGAAAAAGCTATGATAAAGTCCAACATGGATTCATGTTGAAAACCCTAGAGAAAATAGGAATAGATGGCCTTTACCTCAACCTGATCAAAACCATCTATGACAAACCAACAGCCAACATCATATTAAATGGACAAGAACTAAAATCTTTCACTTAAAATGAGGAGCAAGACAAGGATGTCCGCTGTTACCACTCCTATTCAACATAGTTCTAGAAGCATTAGCCAGAACAATTAGACAAGAGAGAGAAATAAAAGGAATAAGAATAGGAAAGAAAGCTAAAACTATCACTATTTGCATATGACATGATACTCTACATGGAGGATCCCAAACACTGCATAGGAAAACTCATTGATTTAACTGACAAATTCAACAGTGTAGCTGGATACAAAGTCAACACCCCAAAATCAATAGCATTCCTATACACAAGGAACAAACCAACTGAGAGAGAAAATTAAGGAAACCTACCTTTTACAATAGCATCCAAGATATTGAAATATTTAGGAATTAATCTAACAAAAGAAGTACAAGATCTATTCAATGAAAACTGCAGTACTGTGAATAAAGTGATTGAAGAGGACTTTAATAAATGGAAAAATATTCCTTGCTCATGTATAGGAAGCACCAACATTGTGCAAATGGCCATACCACCAAAATTGTTTTATAGATTCAATGCAATTCCCATTAAACTACCATTAGCATAACTCACAGATGTAAAAAAAATATTCCTTGAATTCATCTGACACCAGAAGAAACCAAGAATAGCAAAAGCTATCCTGGGCAAGAAAGACAAGTCAGGAGGAATCACAGTCACTGACCTGAAATTATACTACAAAGCTACTGTAATATAATCAACATGGTACTGGCTAAAAAATCAGACCACAGGGTCAATGGGACAGACTGGAAGATGCAGCCTCAACCACAAACACACTCAGCCACCTAATCTTTGACAAAGCGGCCAAACATGCTCCCTGGAAGGAAGACAGTCTCTTTAATAAATGGTGCTGGAAAAATTGGCTTGCCAGTTGCCTAAGACTTAAAATAGACCCATCTATCACCATGCACCAAACTCAAGTCAAAATGGATCACAAATCTCAATATTAAAACAGAAACACTACATCTATTGGAGAGAAAGTAGGTAAAATCTTGAAGGAGTAGGCAGAGTTCATGAACAAATATCAAACCACAAAGGAAACACTTCAAATAATGAACAACTGGGACCTTACCTTACTGAAAATTTTTTGCACATCTAAAGACATCACCAGCAGGTTAAAAAGACAATCCATAAACTGGGGAAAAGTCCTTGATACCTGCCCCACAGACAAAGGTTTTCTATCTAGAATAAATAAAGAATTATAAAACATGAACCTCCCCAAATTCAAAGACCCAGTCCTAAGATGGGCACCTGACATGTATATGTACTTCTCAGATAAAGAAATACAAATAGTAAATAAATATATGAGAAAATGTTCAACATCATTAGTCATTCAAGAGGTACAAATTAAGACAACACTGAAATTTCATCTCATCCCAGTAAGAATGGCTAGCATTAAGAAATCAACCAATAATAAATGCTTGCGAGGCTGTGGAGAAATAAGAACTCTTTTTCACTGCTGGTGGGAATGCAGACTGGTGAAACTACTGTGGAAATCAGTTTGGAGATTCCTCAGGAAACTATGTGTAGAGGTACCATTCAACCCAGCTTTTCTCCTTCTGGGTATTTTCCCAGAAGATCTGAAAACATCGTATCACAGCGATATACGTGCATCCATGTTCATAGCAGCACAATTTGTAATAGCTAAACACGGAAGCAACCCAAACGTCCATCCACTGAGGACTGAATTAAAAAACTGGCATTTTTAGATAATGGAATATTACTGAGGTATAAAGAAAGACAATCTTGGGGCTTTTACAGGTAAATGATCACAACAAGAGATCATATTCATAAGTGGAATAAATCAGAAGCGCATGCATAAGCAAGACACTTTATCACTGGTGTATGAACCTGAAAGTGTGAATATAAATTAGGAGGTATGATAAACAGTATGAAATGAAAGGAAACTGCTTGAAAGCAGGGAGCAGCTGGGATTTGGGGAGAGAGAAAAGGAAGAAAGGCATAACTATACATGTATGTACGTTTGTGCAGAAAGGCTAACAGAGTTGTACTATTGACTTATTTCACTTTATTTTAAAGAACAGTTAATAATTAGTTGTTTGATCTGTCTTGCATGTCTATATTTGTTTTCCTGAGTATACACTTCAAAGTTATCAATATGTAATACAACAACCATTGTTAATTCCCTGTCACCTTATCTATAATTCAGTTTTGATTGTCCTAATCTGGTGTTACTTTGTAAATGGCTGTCTGTTTGTTAATATGCTTTTGTTCTTTTACTTTTTAAAATAAATAAAAGATTACTATACCCAGACTTCACAGCAGCATTTTCAAGCATTCTAACACCTGGGTCCTCACTGTGTTCTGCCAAGGAGTATGCAGCTGAGTCGTCTTAGCTGTCTCTAAAATTACTGTAAGAATTTCTATTTAGATGCTCCTATCAAACTCATTTCATTATCATGTACTTTCTTCTAATCAACATGGGAAACAAATAACACAAGCAGGCTATGAATACCAGGCATGTGCTAAGTCACAGCCTGAAGACAAAATATGTCCTGACAGGTGAGAGGCAGGTAGCAGGGGAAGCTCGCTGTGAGGCTGTCCGTCCTTCCCGCTGCATCAGTACTGAGGGCCTGGAGAGCAGCTCAGTGCCCAGCAAGACTCTGCCCTCAACTTGGCCCCAGCCCAGGGCCTGTCTCCAGTGAATTCTCTCTCCTCTCTGGGTCTCAGGGGACATTCCCCAGGCACAGCCCATGCTTAGACTCAGTGCACTGCTACAGAAGGACAGGGCTCCTGGTGCTGCTAAGTCTCCTTGGAGGTCGGTGAAATGCCCAGTATTGGAATAACCACATGATGGCTACATTGTCATGATGGCACTCGAAAAGGTTAATTGGAACAATTACATTGTTCATCAGTGGCTGCAGGACAACAGTGCCTATTCAGCTTAGCTTTGAGCAAGATTTCATCAGAAGACTCTGTGAGAGGTGACTAGATCTTGAGAGTGATGGGAACTCAGCAGATGATGTACAGAGTGTCAAGCTAGAAGTGCCCTCAGGGGCTGGGGTCAGGCTGGATTGTGTGGTCTGTCTGTACTCAAGGCTGCGTCTCCTGCTCACTCTCTTCCTCATTCACTCAGGCTCCTGCCCACTGAGCACTAGGCAGCTTTTCTTCTCCTAGCCAATTCCCATCAAATGAATGCAAAGACAGTTTAAACTGCCCTTCAGTGTTGTAGGTGTTGGATATACTCTCTGAAACTGGAAAGTAGATCAGTACAACAGGTAATTTAAGCCAGAGTTTTAGGGGAATTTTGGTACCAGGAATTGAACTCTGGACCTTGCGCTTGCCAGGCAGCCGCTTATGCCAATGACCTATATCCCCAGCCCCAACAGTGAGATATTCATTGTTGGGAAAATGCATTTTAATAAGAAGTACTAATCCTATTGTATTTTTTATTTACTCTGCCCTAGGAGAAATTCTGGCAAGTGCTTGAGAGAACTTAGTTTCAGAAAAAGAATGGAAGTTTAATTTCTGGATAAATTGCTGTATGTTGCAAACCTTTGGGCAGCAGACATCCTATTCTGTGAGGTGCACACAACAGGAACTGATTTTGGAGCCAATCCTGAGCGTGTTCTCTGCAGGAGCACAGGTGCTGTCACAGGAAGCAATGAGGGCACATTCCCCTGCTTGTCCTCTCCATGGGCTCAGGTGACACCTGCAGAGAAACCTCCACATGTAGTGTCCATGTTCACTTTGCGCATAGCAGAAGACACATTCTGTCTTCACGACTTCCCTTTGAATTGTTTTGCTCATTTCTTTATTTATTTCCCTGAATGCTGTGTGATTCTGTGAACACTTGTACATTAACACTGTTAATTAGTCTCCTGTTTCCTGTTTTCCTTCCCCAAAATACATTTTATTATAGTCATATACCTGGAAATTACAATTATTTTAACATGCAAATATGAAATAGTCATTACAGTTAAAAAGAAAGAACTGAACTGGTTAACTGAAGCAATCACATAAACTTTTTGAACTTTTTAAAGTTCAAACACTCACTTTCTAAAAGATTCCAGTAAGCATATAAAGTGGGTGTTCAAATTATGTTAAAATGCAGCTTTCTATTTATGTTTTTAATTCTGAAACTTCTTCAATTTTATATCTGTACAGAAGAGAACACTTCAGCCAAATAATAGCAATGATACCTACTTTACTGACACATAAAAACTTTACTGAAAACTAGATAGATATAGTTTACATAAAAATTTCAATTCCGTAGCACTGGTTAGTCAATAAATATCAAGTCATTTCCTTTGATAATAATAATTATTTAAATGATTTGATGGTGTTAATGGTGATCTAAATTTTTAGTTACTGTTCAAAACTGTCCTAAGAATCAGGTTCACATTCAAATGCAGAATTACTAGATTATATTTCAGTCCTGTTAATTTTTGAGGAATCACTATACTGTATTCCATTCTACCTGGCACAAAATGCACAATGATTTCCACTTTCTCTGCACTTCCAGCAAAACATACATTGTTTCATTTGGTTCTCCTAAGACGCTTTCCTCGTGGGTGTGCAGTGGTGTTTCATTTTGATTTTGATTTAAGTTTTCCCAGAAGATGATTGGTTACTAAGCATCTTTCATTGTGTCTTTTTTCCACTCAGATTAATCCTTTGGAGAAATTCAGAGCAGTGTAAAATTTCTCATGTGGAGGAAGGAATTGAAAGGAAATGGATAATGGTGAAAACAAACTGAAAGGTATGAACTGCTGTGATATTATACAAGAGGAGCATGTAAATAAGAATTTATTGTGTCTTTCTGGAAAAGGAAACTTCCAATGATGTTTTACACAAGGGACGTTTCACAGGAGAATTTTGGGCAGAGACTATACCAAAGAGGATGTGTATTTCATTAAAACAAGAGTTTACTGTGTGAACCGATAAAATTTAATCTGAAACAAAGTTTAAGAAAATATCATGTATGAAGTTTCTAAAATTTATGCATAATAGAAATCATACTATGCTATGTTTCTTAGCGTAGATTAGAATTTGTTCAGTTGTAAATTATATGCACCAGTCAACCATTTCATCTTCAGGGACATGTAATAGAAATATTGTGATTTAAAGTTTGAAAATTCTTCAAAGTGTTAGGTCACAATTTAAATAACGCCATAGAAGGAGAACTGCAATTTACTTTTTGAAAATTGTTTTTTCCATTAAAAGTTGAGGAGTTTATGAATAAATCATGATCTAATTTTACTACAAAAAATTTTAAGTAGTTTAATGATCAATATCTGTTCTTTGTTATGTTTTAAAATATGTGTAAGATTTGACTAAGTCACAAGCTGATTACAGTAGGGACTTTAGTAACAATCTATACATATTTTCTGTTTTATCTGTCTTCAGGATAAACTATATAAATTCATGATGGAAAATGACAGTCAGACCTCTACTGAATTCATCCTTCTGGGCCTGTTCCCCCCATCAAGGGTTGGCCTTGTGCCCTTCATTCTCATCTTTGCCATCTTCCTAATGGCCCTGGCTGGCAATCTGTCCATGGTTCTGCTCATCCTCCTGGACGCCCAACTCCACATGTCCAGTCAGTTCTCCCTCATGGACCTCATGTACATCTCCACCACTGTCCCCAAGATGGCTTGTGGGTTTCTATTTGGAAACAAGTCTATCTCTTTCATTGGGTGTGGGTTCCAGAGTTTCTTCTTCGTGATATTACCAGGTGCAGAAGCACTGATCCTGATGTCCATGGCCTATGACCGCTACGTGGCCATTTGCTCTCCTCTGCACTACCCTGTCCACATGAACAGAAGAGTGTGTGTGCTCATGATCCTGGCATCTTGGGCAATGAGTGCTATCAACTCTTGTGCTCACACAGTGTATGCTTTTCATATCTCTTTACTTCAGGTCCAGGGCCATCAATCACTTCTGTGATGTCCCAGCAATGCTGACTTTGGCCTGCATGAACACTTGGACAGGGTCTATGAGTACACTGTTTTCCTCAGTACCACTTTCTTTCTCCTGTTCCCTTCCCCAGTCATTGTGTTTTCCTGTGGGAAAATTCTCCTTGCTTTCTGCCGCATGAGCGGAAGGAAGAAGACCTATTGCACCTGCAGCTCCCACCTCACCGTGGTGACTTTCTACATGGCACCTTTGGCTTACACTTATCTCTACCCAAAGTCCCTCCGATCTCCAGCGGAGGACAAGGTCCTTGCTGGGTTCTACATCATCCTCACTCCAGTGCTCAACCCTGTGATCTACAGCCTGAGGAACAAGGAGGTGATGGGGGCCCTGGAAGAGTGACTCAGAGAATCTGTACTCTGAAAATGTAGACAAATTTGTGTTTTGTACATTCATTCTTGTGTCTGCTGTAGAAAAATACTAATGATCTGTATCTCACATTGTGAAATGAATCAGTAGTTTTAAAATTTTCAGATTTGATATATTTTTGTTTCTAGGCAATAAATTTTATTTTGTTGCTTCTCCATCAAAACAATGAGCCCGTAACTTCCATTAATGCAAGGACAACATTTTGTTAACATGAAGAAATGACAAGGGAACATGCTCTAAACCTCACAAACTTAGGAATATGAGGTGTGATCAGAAACCTTCTTGAATGTTTAATTCATAAATTAGTACAGTGAAAGACACATCACCATTAATGCCCTCAAAGTCCTCACCTCTTCAGAACACACACTTCGCCCACCTGCTTTGTGTGCCTTCTGAAGCACTTCAGGAAATCCTATTTGTCATTTGATGGGCTCCCGTGACCATCACTATGTCTTCAACTGATTCAAATCATTTGTTGTGTGATATCAGATCTGGTGAAAGGGAATAAAATCAAATTACAATTATCAGTATTTTTTGTCCTACTTTCCAAAGACCTCCAAGCAGAGGACTTCCACCAGCTAGCCAGCACAGACAGGATCTGTCATATAACTGTGCTATTAATCATGAGGATTAATACCAATGTGTCCTTTCCAAATTAATTACATTTATTGGTACATTTCAGGTACGCATAACTATCTCATTCATCACAGGGAATTTGGACCTGTACATGATATGTTTTCATTCCTTTTCTTTCCCATATCCCTACACTCCTTTTAACCTCCACCCCTCCTTATTCACAAAAGATTTGTTTTTCCATCTTTTCCTCCTCTTCCTGATTTTTCTTTTACCTTCTTTCCTGTCCCTTCCTTTACTGTGATCACATTTCTAAATTTAAATATGCATGATAAATTGTAATCACCATTTGTATTAACTTTGTTTTTCTTATTTTAAAAAATAAACGCACAAAAACATATTAACAAACAGACACAAATTAGCATAATAAATAGCACAATCAAAGCTGATTTACAGATAAGGTGACATGGACTCAACAATGGTTGCTGCTTTACTTATTGATATCTTCAAAGTGTATATACATGAACACAGATACAGACATAAAAAACTGGTCAAATAATTAATCACCTCAACAACCGAAAATCACAAAAAACTGAAAACAAAAGACAAAAAAATAAAATAAAATAAAATAAACAAACAAACAAAACCAACAAAGGTTGCTGCTTTGCGTATCGATAACTTCGAAGTGTGTGCTCAGGTTAACACATACAGACATACAAGATTGATCGAATAACCCATCATCAATTATTCCTTAGCATTAATTGATATAATACACTAGTAGAACCATGTTAGCCCTCCTGCACATATGTATATACATATATACATACATACATTTTTGTCTGTTTCTTTTCTCCATTCTCTCGTACCATCTGTTATTTGTTTTTGAACAGATTACCTTCATGTCTCTTAGTTTATACTCTCACCCTCGGGTTCTTATACCAATGATACAGTATGCTGGCTTCACATGTACCGCTGATTTATTTCACTTATGAGTATGGACTCCAGTTTGGACCATTTTCCTACAAAGTCCCCAAAGCTGTCTTTCTTTATAGCTGAATAATATTCCATTATATAAAAATGCCACAATTTTTTAATCCAGTCTTCTGTGGATGGACACTTAGGTTGCTTCCACATTTTAGCTATTACAAATTGCGCTGCTATAAACATGGGTGCACATATATCAGAATGATATGATGTTTTCAGATCTTCTGGGAAAATACCAAGAAGGGGAATAGCTGGTTTGAATGGATCCTCTAGACCTAGTTTGCTTAGAAATCTCCAAACGGCTCCCCACAGTGGTTCCACCAGTCTGCATACCCACCAGCAGTGTAATAGAGTCCGTATTTCTCCACAGCCTCGCCAGCATTAGTTATTGGGTGACTTTTTCATACTGGCCAGTCTTACTGGGGCGAGATGAAATCTCGATGTTGTTTTTATTTGCATTTCTCGAATGACTAAGGATGTGGAACATTTTCTCATATATTTATTTGCCATTTGTATTTCTTTAACTGAGAAGTGTGTATTCATCTCAGATGCCCAGTTCTGAATTGGGTCTTTGAATTTGGACAGGTACATGTTTTTTAATTCTTTATATGTTCTAGATAGCAGTCCTGTGTCTGAGGGACAGTCAGCTAGGATTTTTTTGCCAATTTGTGGGTTTTTTTCTTTTTTTTTTACTTTGCTGGTGATTTCTTTAGATGTACAAAAACTTTTCAGTAGGATGAGGTCCCAATTATTGAGTCTTTGAAGTGTTTCCCTTGCAGTTTCATTTTTGTTCATGAACTCTCTGTCTACTCCTATGTCTTCAAGATTTTTACCTACTTTCTCTTCCAATAGCTTTAGAGTTTCTGTTTTAATGTTGAGGTCTGTGATCCATTTTGACCTAAGTTTGGTGCATGGAGATAGACTGGGGTCTATTTTCAGTTTTCGGCAAGAGGCAAGCCAGTTTTTCCAGCACCATTTATTAAACAGGCCTTCTTTTTTCCAGTGGGTTTGGTTGACCCCTTTGTCAAATATTAGGTATCTGAGTGGGTTTTTCGTTATGGTTGCATCTTCCAGTCTGTTCCATTGATCCTCAGGTCTGTTTTTTAGCCAGTAGCAGGTTGATTTTAATACAGTAGCTTTGTAGTATAATTTCATGTCAGGGATTGTGATTCCACCTGACTTGTCCTTATTGCCCAGGATTGCTTTTGCTATTCTGAGTCTCTTCTGCTTCCAGATGAATTTGAGGCATATTTTCTCTAGATCTGTGAGGTATACTAATGGTAGTTTAATGAGAATTGCTTTGAACATGTACAACAGTTTTGGTAGTATGGCCATTTTTACAATGTTAGTTCTTCCTAACCATGAGTAGGGTATGTTTTTCAATTTATTGAGATCCTCTTCGATCTCCTTTTTCAGAGTACTGTAGTTTTCACTGAATAAATCTTTCACATTCTTTGTTAGATTGATTCCTAAGTATTTCAGTTTCTTGGTTGCTATTGCAAAGGGTATGGTTTCCTCGATTTCTCTCTCAGTCTGTTTATTGTTCATGTATAGGAATGCTGTTGAGTTTTGGGTGTGGACTTTGTATCCGACTATGTTGCCGAATTTGTCAATTAATTCCAGGAATTTTCTTGTGGAGTTTTTGGGGTCCTCCATGTATAGTATCATGTCATCTGCAAATAGTGATAGTTTGAATTCTTTCTTTCCTATTCTTATTCCTTTTATTTCTCTCTCTTGTCTGATTGCTCTGGCTAGTGCTTTCAGAACTATGTTGAATAGGAGTGGTGACAATGCACATCCTTGTCTTGCTCCTGACTTTAAAGTGAAAGTTTTCAGTTTATGTCCATTTAGTATGATGTTGGCTGTCGTTTTGTTATAGATGGCTTTGATCAGATTGAGGTAGAGGCCATCTATTCCTAATTTTTCTGAGGTTTTTAACATGAATGTATGTTGAACTTTATCGTGAGCCTTCTCTGCATCTATTGAGATGATCATGTGGTTTTTGTCTTTGACTGTATTAATATAGTGTTTTACAATAATTGATTTGCGAATATTGAACCATCCTTGCATTCCTGGAATGAATCCCACCTGGTCGTTGGTGTATAATTTTCCTTATGATTCGCTGTAATCTATTTGCCAGTATTTTGTTGAGTATCTTTGCATCTATGTTCATTAGCGAGATTGGCCTGTAGCTCTCTTTCTTGGTTGGGTCTCTCTCTGGTTTTGGTATTAGTATAATACTTGCCTCCAGAAATGTGTTGGGGAGAGTTGCTTCCTTTTCAATTTCATTGAAGAGTTTGAGGAGTGTTGGCATTAGATCT
>PVLD010005493.1:0-83560 GCA_004027595.1 Dinomys branickii | reverse complement strand
CTTTGTTCGTAAGTTTTTAATCACGTTTTCAATGTCATTAATTGATATTGGGTTATTCAGGATTTTTACGTCTTCCTGATTCAATCTTGGCAATTTGTACCTTTCTAGGAATCTGTCCATTTCTTCTGTATTTTCTATCCTTTGGGAATACAGATTTTCAAAGTATGTATTAATGATCTTTTGTATTTCTTTTGGATCTGTAGTGACTTCCTCCTTTTCATTCCTTATTGCATGAATTTGAGATCTTTCCCTTCTTTTTTTGATAAGGTTGGCTAGGGGTTTATCAATTTTATTTACTCTTTCGAAGAATCAACTCTTTGATTCACTAATTTTTTGTAGAGTTTTCTTCATCTCAATTGCATTAATTTCTTCCCTGAGTTTTATAATCTCCTCCCTTCTTTGGGCTCTTGGTTTGGCTTGTTGCTCTTTTCCTAAGATTTTGAGGTGTAGCATTAGGTTATTTATTTGCTCTCTTTCTATTTTCTTTGTATATGATTTCATTGCTATAAATTTCCCTCTGAGGACTGCTTTCATTGCATCCCACAGATTCGGATAGGTTGTACTTGCGTTTTCATTTATTTGTAGGTAATTTTTAATTTCTTCTTTAACTTCTTGTGTGACCCATTGGATATTCAGTAGGTTGTTGTCTAATTTCCACGTGTTTATGTGGTTTTTGGAGTTCTCTTTGTCATTAGTTTCCAATTTCATTGCACGTTGGTCTGATAATATGCTTGGGATAATTTGAATTCTTTTGCATTTAGGTAGATATGCTCTATGGGCTAGAATGTGGTCTATTTTGGAGAAACATCCATGTGCAGCTGAGAAAAATGTGTATTCTGATGTTGTGAGGTGGAACCCTCTGTATACATCTGCTAAGTCCATTTGTTCACACTTTTGGTTCAGGTCTGTTATTTCTTTGCTGAGTTTCTGTCCGGTTGACCTGTCTCTTTGCGTCAGATGGCTGTTTAGGTCCCCTATTACAATAGTGTTATTAGTTATTTGAATTGTTACGTCTGTCAAGATTTGACTTGTAAAGTTAGGTGATCCATGGTTTGGTGCATAAATGTTTAGGATTGTTACCTCTTCCTCTTGTAGCTTTCCACTAACTAGCATGTAATGGCCTTCTTTATCTCTTTTGATTGTTTTTGGTTTGAAGTTTACATTGTCTGCAAACATAATAGCTACCCCTGCTTTTTTCTGGGGACCTGCTGCATGGAGAATTGTTTTTTCCAACCTTTAACTGTCAACCTGTGGATTTCGTTTTGAGTAAAATATGTTTCCTGTATACAGCATATCGTTGGATTGTGTTCCTTAATCCACTCTTCCAATCTTTTCCTTTTGACTTTTTATTTATTTATTTATTTATTTTTAAATAAAAGTACAAAAACATATTAACAAACAGACACCAATTAGCATAAAAAATAGTACAATCACAACTGATCTACAGACAAGGTGACATGATCTGAACGGTTGTTATTGCTTTATCCATTGATATCTTCAAAGTGTAAATATATGAACCCATATCCAGACATGCAAAATTGGTCAGACAATTAATCCTCTCAACAACAGAAAAACACAAAAACCAAAAATCCAAAGACAGAAAACCAAACAGGCAAACGACAACAACAAGAACAACAACAACAACAACAACAAAAAACCCACCAATCGTTGCTGCTTTGCATAGTGATATCTTCGAAGTGTGTGTTCAGGATAACACATATAGACATACAAGATTGATCAAATAGCCAGTCATCAATTATTCCTTCGCAGTAAGTGATATAATACAATAGTAGAACCATGTTAGCCCTCCTGCATATATGTATATTCATATATACATACATACATTTTTGTCTTTTTCTTTTCTCCTTTTTGAGGCCATTTACATTAATGGTTATCCTGGTTATATATTGGTTTATTCCAGTCATGTTATTTACTTGATATTTTTCTCATTTGCTGACTGTTTACTTGCTTGTTGTGTTTAGGGAGTTATTTCTAATGTTGTTCTTGGAGTTGTGGTCTCTTTTTTCTCTGTCTGGAATATCTTTTAGTGCTGTTTGCATTGCTGGTTTGGCACTCATGAAGTTCTTCAGTTGTTCTTTGTCGTGGAAATATTTTATTTCTCCATTGAATTTGAGGGATAGTTTTGCAGGATACATCAGTCTGGGTTGGAATTTGTTTTGTCTCAGAATCTCTAATATCTCGCTCCAATCTCTTCTTGATTTCATGGTTTCCGTTGAGAAGTCTGCTGTGATTCTGCTGGGCTTTCCTTTATAGGTGATCTGTTTCATTTCTCTAGCAGCTTTTAGTATTGTGTTCTTTTGCTGGATATCTGGGATCTTGACTATTATATGCCTGTGTGTGCTTTTCTTTGGGTTATGGATCGTTGGCTTTCTATATGCCTCGATTAACTGAACTTCAGTATCTTTTACCTTGTTTGAGAAATTTTCTGCTATTATTTCAGCAAATATTCTTTTTATATCATTTGTGAGGTCTCCTGCAGTTTCACACACTCCTATAACTAGAATATTATTACCTTTTGCCTCATCTTGGAGCTGTTGGATTGACTTTTCTTGTGTCTTTGATGATATTATGAGATTCCTCCTTTCACGCTCATATGCTGCCATGCTGTCTTCAAGTTCTGAAATTCTATCTTTGGTTTCATTTAAGCGGTTTTGCATGCTTTCGGTGTAAGTTTTCAAATCCTGGCATTCTCATTGGACCTGTTTCATTCTTGGTAATTCATTCCTAAATTGCTCTTGTAACGTTTCCATTTGTTTCCTATTTTCCTCTAGTCTTTTGTCTATTTCTTCTCTATGTGTACGGAACATTTCTTTCATCATTATTTTCAGCTCGTTTTTTGTCTGAGAGATCATTGCAGATATGTGGCTTATTTCTGCTTGAAGCTCTTTTATGGCCTGTTGGAGTTGTTTCATTTTGGATGCAATTGTTTCATAACTTGGAGATATGTGGCTTCCTGGTTTCCCTGTATCCTCGCATTCAAAACTTGTTCTGGGTGGGGTTGAGTTTTGAGATTGTGTTTTGTTCCTCTGTTTTCCCATCTTTGGGTATCAGATTCAAAATGTGGAGCTATAAATTCCCCAGGCAGTTCAGCAGGCAAAGGTCTGCTGCAGAGGCTGCTCCAATGATTCCTTCTCTTTGGGAGAATGTCCCTTAAGCTGTCTGCTGAGATTTCCGCTTCTACTCCCTATCCGGAGACCTGGCTGGGGCGCATAAACAGCTCACCGCCCCAGGGACCTTGCAGGCAGGGGGCCACTCAGGTGTTCCTCCCTGGGTGGAGCTCCTCCTCTCCTTACAAATCCCGTCGGGGCGCCCAGCCAGCTCTTCCGACCCTGGGATCCTGCAGTCAGTAAAGCTGCTCGGATGTCCCTTGCTGGGCGGAGCTTCTTCCTGACTCAGTAAAAACCAGTCAGGGCGCCCAATAAACTCACCCTGGCATCGTGCAGACAGGAATGCCCCTCAGATGTATCTCCCTGGGTCGAGCTTCTTCCTGACTCAGAAATCCTGTTGCGGTGTTCACTCGGCTCTCCCATTCCAAGATCCGTGCTGGCAGGAGATCCTGGCGCTCCCTGGAGCTTTTCTGCCTCCTTGACTTTCTCGCAGGAGTCACAGACCCCAGCTCCGGCGGTGCCGGCTGCGGGGGCGGGGCTCTTAGCAGGATTCCGGACCTCTCTCCAGATTGGCACAGTCTGCCCAAGGATCGCGTTCTCTGAATTTATTCTGCTCCACCACCTCCAACAGATCCTGGCTACCGCTGCCTCCGAGCCGACTGGGTTCAGGAGCTGGGAGGGTCCATTCCACCGCAATCGCTCTCTCGGTTGTACGTGGATTCAGCAGAGCTGCGGCCCAAGCGCAGCCCCGATCACCTGGGGCGCCCAGCTCTCAGGATCCGCCCACTTCTCCCCGCAGCTTCTCCAGCCGACCCTTTAATGCTCAGGCCGCGGAGAGCAACCTGATGGAATATTTTTTTAAAAATGTCACCTGGCTGCCCAGTACGCACCGGTCACGGGCACCAAGGGTGCACATACCTGCAGCGGCTACGGGGAGAAGCGATCTGACAGTGCTGAGTTCGGTTTGCTCCCATGTACTTCCATGGCAGTAGTCACAGTCCGTCCTGAAGCTCTCTGCTTGGCTTATGTCAGCACTTTAAATGTTCAGCGTCTGTCACTGCTTTGCGCCATGAGATTCTTGTTTATTTCCTTTATCTCTTTCCAGCAATGGAAAACAACTAGTTTGAGGTTCCATGGTATCAGCTAGAGGACGAACTAACACCTGAAAAGTGAGCTCGACCCGCCTTACACAGAAAATCATTGGGTGGAGGATGTAGCTCTTTGGCATAAATGTCTACCTGGCAAGTGCAAGTGCAAGGTCCTGACTTTGATTGCTGGTCCAAAAAAAAAAAAAGAATGCTACAATAAAGCTGACCACCCCAAGAGCACCCAGGCTGGGGAACCCGTCTGACCTAGCACTCTGTGCGGTCCAGGGCACCTCCTAGCGCTTGGACAGGTGTTGCTGCATGGACCCTTCCAAGCTCCAGACACAGGCACCACCAGACCCTGCGGTGGCGCCTCCTGGGTCACCCTGAGACCAGGGCGCGGCCCTGAGTTGGGCTGAGGGGTCCGAATTTAGCACTGACAATGCTCCTGCCTCGACCTCCACTGGCTGGCCTGGTGCCGAACACACGGAGTTGCGTGGGAACCCCATACCCGAGTGCAGACCCAGAACCTGTAGCGGTGGGGCACGGACTTTCTCTGATGCATAGGTCCAGGGATCTTTTTATTTAAATCTTTTTCTGAGCATCCCTGCTTCCTTTCACTTGTCCTGGCTTCCATGCTTCCAGCAGGGATCCTGTATGGGCTCTCACTGTGCTGCAGGATATGGGACTGATTGCGTTCACACCACAGTGCAGGTCTCATTCACACATTTTACAGGAGAGAAGAGACCCAATGTCAGCCTGAGAAGCAAGAGAAACAAAAAGATACACTTGTTGAGCCTGGGCTCTCTGTCTTTTCCGCTGGAGCCCGTGCTCCCAGTGGACGCCCCAGCAGAGTCTGTAGAGCACGCTTTTCCCTGTGCCCTTAATACCTGCACATGCTGGCAACCCCTCACTTCTCTGCACCAACTCTCTTCTCAGGTCGGAGCGAACCAAGAAGGCACCTCTGGAGGGAGGCCCGAGGCCACCAAATCCTGGTGACAATCACTCCTTCCAAGTTTTGTCTATTCACTGATCCAGCTATAATTAGGCACTCAATCTAAAATGACCCAGAGAAAAGGAGGAGAGAGATATAAACAGGAAGAGACAAAAGTTTAATGTGGGCACGGAGGGAGTCAGCACCATAACAGCTGTGCTGGCTCTCTGAAGACAAAGGACAGGGTTGGAGCTTATATGCACTCTGAGGGGAGGGGGCACAGGGTAGCTGATTTAGGATGCTCAACATAACGTGCCAAAAGGGAATTGGATCACTTCTGGCGTGCGCAGGCTTTGGCAAAGGCAGCTGGGCAGGAGAAACTACAGGGGTTTCTGGGATAAAAGGAGCTAGGCGCCATTGTGACTCATCATTGCACCTTTGCCTTGAGCACTGAGAGTGTCTTGGGCTGGGAACCGATCTCTCACTACCAGTTGAAAAGGAAAAATGGCAGCCTCCCTACTCCACTTCCCTGATAAACTGGGGCCAGAGTGTCACAAGTTTCAGGCTAGCTGGGAATTTAAAGAGATTGCACCAAGGTAAGACTTATGAAGAGCTGGAGGTGTGCCTCATCTGCAGTGTGCTCACCTGATGTATGCACAGTTCTGGGTTCAATGCTCAGCGCTGTGAAAAGAACAAATAAATACTGCATGAAATCCTTTGTGCCTTTTGGATGTGAACTGAAATGAATTACATCAAAGCATTTGTAGCATGGTTGTTCCCAGGACTCCTGATTGGAGGAAGTGGTAGGAAGTATGTCAAATAGTAAATTATATATGATGTAGGGTGTGTTAACTGAGATCTCTCATGCACACTCAGAGGATTAAATGAATATGGCTTCACTGTGCACTAAGTTTGGGAAAATACATTTCAGTTGCTCATACTGGACGCACAGACACAGGAACAGTGGGAGGTGCTGTGTAATAAATCTACTCGCTACAATAATTAACTCCTTGCATGTAGCTGTACATTATAACTTTACCTCTCACATACAAATAAAAAAAGAAATAAATCAAAGCAGTTTCAAATTGATTCGGGAGTTATCAAACCAAAACATGGTGATGAGATCACTTCCCTTAGTGTGGTGCGCATTCTTCTAGCTGACGCAGTACAGCACCTGTGGGATCCTGCTCAGAACTCTGCACCTGACCCTGTCTGTTATCCTATGTTTAATTGGAGGAGTCCCTTAAGGAGCTGTCACGACTCACACTTCACTCCACCGTCATGAAATCACAGATGCTCTGGACCAGTGATGCAATCCTTGGAGGAATGAGGCCCAAGCTGCCAACTCAAACCCACTTTTCATCACAAAGAGCCAACACAACAATTAAACCTTAATAGTGAGGTTTTGAAGAATTCATAGATTAACATATCTTGTCCTCAAAAAACTAGCACACAAATAATTGACTCTTAAAGACATTAAACAAAATAGATAAATAGTAAGCAAAACTTAACAGAATATGGTAGAAAAGATCATCATACTCACAATAAGAAATAGGACAGGAAGTGTCAAAATACCACTACTGAAACCCAGAAGTTTGTTATTAATTATATATTTTTTTAAACTATACTCCAATAAAGTGGAGAATCTAGGAAAAATGGATACTTTTCATATACGTATAAATTACAAGTGGACCAGGAAGATACAAAATCTCTAATCCAGTAACAGGCAAAATCTCTAATCCAGTAACAGGCAAAAGTCAGAGACAGTAATAAAAATCTACTCACTAAGACAAACCCAAACGCGATTAACTTACTGCTGATTACATTAGAGGTTCAGTGCTGTGCTCACGCCAGTGCCCACCACTCTCATGAAGAACATTTCCAAGTAAAGAACATTGCAGCACACGTTCCTAGAAGCCAGCATTACCTTGATTCCCCAATGGGAAAAGGACAAAACTGACATGGAGAACTATAGGCCAATTTTGATAGTGAATATTCTTGCAGAGAACCTCAACATGTGACTGCTGAACATGATCCACAAATAGTTAAAAATATATATATATCGGCCAAGGAGTTACCTTCCCAAAACTGTAAGGATGGTTCAAACTTTGGGAATCAGTAAATGTAGTGCATCACATACAGAGAAAAAAGAACAAACACCATGAGATCAGCTCAATAGATACAGTAAAAGAATAAATGTTTCATGAAGCATAACCGCTGTTCAAGTAAAATCCTTGAGAAAAATAGAAATAGAAGGACATTACCACAACCTGATAAGAGCCATTTAGAAAAACCCTTCTGTCACCACCATATAAAATTGAGAAACTGAAAGGTTTTGGTCTAAAACCAGGAACAAGAAAATATGTGCAATGTCATCACTCCTGTTCAATCAGTACACAAAAGTTCTGTCAAAGTAACCAGACATGTCAAAATAGAAAGTTCTTTTCAGGTGATATGGTCCTTGGTAAAGAACAACAAAAAGTTATACAAAGCACTCTGAGAAGTAGTAAATGTCAAAGTAGCAGGACAGAAAGTGAACACACAAAAATCACTGATGAGTAAAAGAGCAAAATAACATATATCAAACAGACAGAGCTTGTGTAAATGGAAAGATGATCAAGAGAAGGAAGGAGATACACAAAGATTTACAAAGATTTGAAGATTTGCTTTGCACCTGTGCTGATTTCTACAATAACTGAAATTATTAGGTAGTACAAGCATATACTAACAAAGTTTTTAAATCACCAGATTTTCAAGTGTAAAAATATTGAAAAATTTGCTTTTGACTCCATGAAATTTTTCCAAAATGTAAGAGAGATATTTTTAAATCCTTCATAAGAAAATAGAATGTTAGAATCATTTCATAAGAGATGATTTTTTTTTTTTTTTGCGGTACTGGGGATCGAACTCAGGACCCTGCGCTTGCTAGGCAAGTGCTTATTCCACTGAGCTATATCCCCAGCCCAAGAGATGATTAATTTATTACCGGGAAACTCTGAGATATTTGTGAACATTGAGGTGATGGTACTCAATAAAAATTTACTTTGTGAATATTCTGTGATTATTTCACCACATAGCCATAATAATACCATTTTCATTACTATTTTAATAAGAGAAAAGTGGTTAATATGTGAGTAGAAATCTGCTGGGGATAGGGTAAAGGAGAAAAGATGAAAGGGTAATGTGTGTATCTACACACAAGATAGCAAACATAATTGTATTACTAATATCTGGCAGCCTGGAGAGCAGCCCAGTGCCCTGTAGGGTTCTGCCCTCTCCTTGGCCTTGGCCCAGCCTGTACCCACAGTGACCAGCCCTCTCCTGTCCAGGTCTCAGGGGAAATTCCTCAGTCACAGCCCATTCTTAGACTCAGTGTGCAGCTACAGAAGGACAGGAGTCCTGGTGCTGCTCAGGCTCCTTGGAGGTTGATGAAGTGCCAAGCAAGGGAATGAGAGGTGAGTATGCACATTTGTAGGAGAAGCACTCAATAAGTTCACTCAGAAAATGACCATGGTCACCTGTGACTGTGGGCTAACTGTCAGCTACAGTGGGTTAACTGATCTGGAAGAGGTGATCAGGTCTTGGGGGTGCTGGAGGGAGAGTAGATTAACACATTGATTTCCCAGCTAAAAGTGCTTTGAGGAGTGAGGTGAAGTGGGAGGAGGCCATTGAAGGCAGACTTTGGAGCTTAGGTTGCTTGTTAACGATCTTTGCGCCCTACTCAGCTTCATCCTCCATGAACTGAGCACCACGAAGTTCCTTTCTCTGGCCCTTTGGCTCTGAGATTCCTTTCTTGAAGTCAGCTGCCTAGCAAATACAACCAAGAGCCAAATTAAAACTCTTCTCTTTCTGCAGTGTGTCTGGAAATTTATTCAGCATTCTGAAAGGTGATCAAAGCCACAAGTAACCCAGAAGTGTATGTGTTAAAATGGGGACAAATTGTGGTGCTCATCCTAATTTTATTTGCATTTTCTTCATATGGGATGGAAACTATGCTGTGTACCTAAGAGACATTAGTTTCAGAGATATTAGACTTAAAATTTGAGGACAAGTCCCTATAAGTTTCATATCTCTGTGCAGCACAGCTCCTGGGTTATGAGGTACAGGCAACAGAAACTGAGTGGAGCTCACCTTGACCGCGTACTCTGCACAGGACGGCAGGTGTCAGTGGAAGTGAGGAAAACACACTGTTTGCATGAGCCATCCACGCACTCCAGTGACTCTTGAAGAACAAGCTCAGAACTCAAAGTTGACATTCACAGTAAGGATAGTGGAGAGCATTGCTTCATTCTTCTTGCATGTTCTTTTGTTTCATTTATGTTGTTTTCCTTGTTTTTTTTTTCTATGAATGATGAAAGATTACCTGCAATTTGCATCTTGCTACTGTGTCCTGTTTTCTGTTTTCCTTTTTTGAAGCCATTTTATTATGCCAAAATACTGGAAATTATAATCATTACAATATCAAAACATAAAAGGGACCTCATGATAGAAGAAAAGTAGTATGGGTTAAAATTACTGAAATGTAAAGTAATAGCTAGATTCTAAATTAAGCTGGCAATGTTGTTGGCAACCACATGCATAGTAGCTGTGTTAGAGTTTTCAAGAACTTTCACTCAAATCCAATTTGTGCCCAATTGTACTACTTATATTTTAATTTTAACTTGCTTATTGTTTTAATTCCTGTAGAGAACACAAAGCATCAGAAAAATAGTATTAATTACATCTAATATAGGAACCAGACAAAGTGTTTTGAAAACTAAGTGGACATGGGTTACAGAACCCATCTGAAACCCACAGCACTGTACAGTCCCAGTGCAAAGCAAGTGTGTGAATGTGGATGATAGAATTTTGTTGATGGAGATGACACATTATGAGGGAGACTTAATCCACAGCTACGGCTCAATGATGCCTTAGAACCAGACATGCGCTGAATGTGCCTCTGTATTTTCTCAGGGGCAGCCTGTAATCGTCCACATTTGCTTCTCTGCACAGTAAGTGACCGGAGCAACCTGTTTACCATCCTCAGATTAAGGTTAGATTTAGATAAGGCTTACAAGGAGTCTGCTGCTGTGAACATGTACAGTAAGGCAGGCTAGGTCATTCTCATTTCAGAGCAAAATTTAAAGGATATTCTAATACAATGATTTCTGAATATCAAAAAAATCTCTGCACATATGTTCCTATTTGTTTATTGAATGCTTCTGCATCATTGTGGAAGGGTCTTGAGGTATATAACTTGGGGACACCAAAATACACACTAAGTATAACTACTGGGCTTTGCAGTCTTCTCTATATCCTACAAAATGGTTCTTTATTCTGTGGTAAACAATTGAAAACAAAATGTTTCAAGTGTTAAATAAAAATCAGTTATTTGTAGCGAGTAAAATGAACATCACTGTGCTCTCTTCAGCTGTCATCAGCGGAATCTGAGATGAAACACTGCAGACCCTGATGCACACCCTGTGAGAGTGAACTTCACAAGACTGTGGTTTTCTTCTCAGATTCTACATGAGTCATTTTACAGTTGGTGACTTCTAGTTACTTGAGGAAAATATAAACTATGTCTCAGAACGGACATATAGACTCAGCTATGCCCAGCTTTGTGGAGGGGGCTATCTGTGCCTGGCTTTCCAGGATCAGTAACTTCAAGGCACTCCCAATAAAACTGACCCCATCCTCAGGTGGACCTGTAAGCCAGGAGGGTCACTTTAGTGGAGATTGGAGGAATGGGATATTTCAGGTGTCACGAAAAGAGAGAAGTGGTTCGGTTTTCTGCAGAACAGTGTACATAGTGTCATGGAGGTGAGAAATAAGCTTTAATTTTTGAAATTTGTTTTTAAATCCTTGATAGTTTACTTCATTTAACAGCTTTAAAAGCTCCATCCTGAGGTTTCTTTCAAAATTTTCTGCGAAATGACAGGAGGCCTTTTGAGTAAATACAGAGGCCTCTTTCCCCAGTGTGAGAGATCTGAACAAATTCAATAATCTCAGCCTCACTGTAAAGATCTGTCTTTGAGAATGTCCTAATGAAAGGAGCAGAGGGTGGGGCATGCTGTGCTGCAGTGAAAACTGCACGGTGCAGACTCTGGGGGGCCCTGCTCCTTGGTTCCCAGATCTTTCACTTGATCCCTCTGTGGGCAGCAGTGACTCAAATGTGAGTGTCTGTGCTTTTCTTATTCCTGCTGCGAGCTGAAGCCTGTACTGAGAAAATCTACGTGTTATTAATACAGGAATCACAGAAGAAGCTTTTTCAGTGTCATGTATTCTAGCCTAAACAGAAGTGTAAGACAAAGTGGTCTAGGTAACGAAAAAATTCCATCATGACTACAAATAATGCTGACACAGAATTCATTGTATTTTTAAATTTTTTTATTTTTTGAAAAAAAGGTAAAACAATATCTCATGACAAGATAATAGGAGAATAACAACAGTTGATACAGTGCATGTTATTATGTTTAAAATACTCAGAGTACACAGTGTGTTTTAATTCCTCTACAGAATAAATTTCAAAAGAATAGTATTAATAATATTAAATAATATTAATTAATAAATATCTATCTTTAAATATTCTCCAATCGCTATTAGGGCAACCCTTCTTTTTTTATGAACTAAGAGAAACTGTAACACAAGGGCAGCATTTGGAGAATTTTCTTCATGACAACTATGTATTGATTTACACTGGAGATTATGGATTTCTCTTGGCAGTCAAATTCTCCTAGTAAGGACAGTTTACCTTCTTGGTTAAGAAAGGATTTATTGTTTACGTCCTAAAAATTTGACTGCACACTGTGCCCATGGGTATATTTTCCTGTATTTATTCATGGCTCCTTCAAGGAAGTCGAGACCACTTCTTCTTATGCTGCTATATTAGGATCAATAGACTAATTCAGGAGAGAGCCCAGGTAGGGAATCACAGTGGGAGTTTAGAGACTCTCTGTTCATATCCAAAATGACTCTCCTCATTTTGAAGGAATAAAATCTACTCTACAAATGTAACAGTAGGTGAGAAACAGCAAGGCCATTCTCTAGACAGTTCTTTCCATTTGACATGGTTTTTTTTGTGTAGACTGTTTGTAAGGTTGAATAGCTTCCTAAAAACATATGACAGTCAAATAAATTTTTCTGATTTTAGATGATCTCAATAATTATCATTAAATTTTGTGTGCTTGACAGTTTCTTTGTTCAGTGAAATTGTGCCTTTGAATTCTGAAGACAAATAGAAATAAATAGGTTGTACATAAAAAAGGCATTTTTCTTAGATCATGTTTATATTTCTGATAGGATGAAGTGTAGAATCAATAATACAAGGTGATCACATACACATGATGAAAGCCCAAAGCAAGTAATTTTAAACACCACAGGAATTATGTATGCAGAAAGATTTTCATGTACTTTATAAATTACCTCCTATAGAAAATTTTGATTTAAATACTTTTTCTTTTCCTACTTTTATTTTTTTATGTTGCAGTGCAAACCCCCCTCATTCCTGAATCATTACCAAGAGATATTTGAAAAATAACTGAACCATAACACATTTATAAATGCATTTGTATTTATTTATATAATATATATAATACAGAAAGATGTACACACATGGGCACATATCATGTGTGCATGCAATTATGACTATATATATTCTTTATGTACATAACTGTGTATGTATGTGTACAACTTCATAGCTGGTGTGCTAGGAATGGTCACTTGCACTTAAAATGGTCATTGTATCTCAGTTTTCTCCTCTGTGAAATGTAATTCTCTGTGTCAACCTGAGATTACCATTAGGATTACATTCTTCTGCATCCTGGACCAACCCTGATGTGTCCTGGTGACAACGTGGGAGGACAGTCAGTGACGTCCCTGCCCCCACCCTCCTCTCAGGTCCTCCTCACCCAAAGCCTGCTGCATGACTCCTGCTCCAGGGTCTTCCTGTGTGTACGTGTCTGCCCTGTAAGTGCTGTGAATCTTCCTACCTGCCCTGCACGGCTGGCGAGGACTGCATGGAAAACAGTGCCAGTGAACACGTACACAATGGACTTTGTGTAGAATTCCGATATTCATTTCAGTGTGCGGCGGAATGAAAGTGTCTGTATGAGTAGATTTATTTGTGTGTGAAAATGTGCTTTTGCGCTATTGAAACAAATACTTGACGCCTGAGGCTGCTTCTGGGTCAGGAACGGTGCTCGAGTACTGAGCACCATAAGCTCTGGAGCTGTGTTGGAATAGCTGTCCACTGCAGCGTGCATAATCAGGAGATTGGACGGGCGCTTGTGAGGAAGGGTGCTGAACATCAGATTTCAGGCGGCATTTCTTTTTCTGTCCCAAGCTCCTTTTCCACTCTGTAATTCAGGAGAAGTGACTTCTCCTGGGCACTGACAGAACTCCAAGCAACCGTGATAGAAACTGCTGTAGTGCTCAGTGCATCCTCAATTTCTAATATCATACTTTCTATTGCTGAAAATTAAATTATATATATATATATATATATATATATATATATATATGTATATATATATATATATATATATATATATGTTAAATAGAGTTTTAGGAATCTACTCTTCTATTGACTTTAATAAAATTTATAAAAATGATCTCTTCTACTAAATTTTTCTCTCAAATTTCCACAGGTCATAAACTGGAATAAAAGTTATTCTAACAGAGCTCAAGATATGTCTTTAACTACCTTAAAATGTATTGGAATAGAAATTTAGAAGAATTATAGTATATTTATATTTTCTTTACTTTTATAAGGTAAAGTTACATGGGAAAATGCTCAAACCATTTCAGAGCTCACATTTATGTTCATTCATGCAGTTGTGGAATTTTTTACACCAAGCATCTCCAGGATTTTACCATCTTACTTAGCTGAAACTGTGTGTGTATGAAATAATATCTGCCCCTTCTATATTTTTCCAGTGTCTGACAGCCACACTTTCCTGTTTACCAGTATGACCCTAACCTTGATGCATACTTCACAAAAGTGTATTTACATGGAATTTGTCTCTGTGTGGTTGGCTTATTTCATTTAATATAAAGTCACTAAAACATATCCATGTTTTAGTAAGTATCCTTATTTATTATCTTTGAAAAATGGAATGTATTACATTGGGGACATTGTGTTTCTAAATTTGTCTGCAGATGAAAATTTAAATTGTTTTGCCTTGTGCTTACCGTGAAATATGCAGCTATAAGAATGGCTTTACAAATAATTAATTCTTGGGTGTCTCCATCAACAATTAAGGTGCCATCCAGAGGTGAAATTTCTAGCTCATGTTCAAATTCTCTTCATGATTCAGGCAATATCTATATTATTCTCTATAATGACAGCATCAGTTCTACACCTCACTAAAATGGACAAAATTTTCCTAATGCTCTGAATCCTTACCAAAATATAAAATATCTTCCTTGGTTCTTTAGTGAGAGCTTTCCTGCTGAAAAAGCAAAGTTGTCTCATTGCGATTTCTATTTACATTTCCCAAATGACCTCTGACACAGGACGTGTTTTAATGTGCCTGTTATCCATCTGGATGTCTTCCTTGGAGATGTTCAGATGGAGAGCAGGAGAAAATTTTCTATACTGAGAAATGAGTTGAAAGAGAAAGGACGATGCAACCCTGAAAATAAAATAAATGTTAGGAAAACTTATATAAGAGATATGAGCCAATCAGAAAACATTGTAGATTTCTGAGCAAAAGAACCCTATCATGAAACCTTACATATAAGATTTTTGGGCAAAGACTTTTAAAAACTGCATATATTTCCCTAAAATGAATGCTAAGCTGGTTTAAAATATTGGTAACACATTTTAAGAACTTAGTTTTTCTGTGGCTTAAGAAAAATGGCAATATGTATGTTGGGGGGAAGATGGCTGTGTGTGGAAGATGTTTGTGATACAATAAAGACTTTGCAAAAAAAATAAAATTTTGCCTAACATTTCTGATTGCCAATAAAATTGTTCGCAAACAAGAGTGCAAACGCAGGTGTGACTTTACTTGAAGGAAGTTTGAAAAAAATATATGTTTAAGAAAAAATATGCATGAATATATTAAAATTTATCAAAGTGAGTGCAAAGTGCATTCGTGTGGTTTCTTGATCATAACTTCTAAAATAAATCAGATTTTTTGACTTGTAAGTTAGGATGTGACATTAAACCATTTAGAAGTTTTAAAGTTGTAACAAATATTATTGCCCAGTAAATTTTTACATTGATTCTAAAACATTTAGATCATATGTTATTGTTTCATATAATTTTAAAATCTTTGTATAAAAATGGATTACTTTTTTCAAACTGCTTTTCCTTTAAAAAGTGTTAAGTTGAATAAATCAGGGTATTTACAATAGGAAAAGAGTCAAATTTGGTAATGATATAAACCTAGACATGTTATCCTTCTTTTTAGATATATCATATAAATACAGCATGGAAAATTACACTCAGACATCTACAGACTTCATCCTCCTCGGCCTGTTTCCACCATCAACAGTTGGCCTTGTTCTCTTCATTCTCATCGTCCCCATCTTCCTAATGGCCCTGGCTGGGAACGTGTCCATGGTCCTGCTCATCCTCCTGGATGCCCAACTCCACACGCCCATGTACATCCTGCTCAGTCAGCTCTCCCTCATGGACCTCATTTATGTCTCCACCACTGTCCCCAAGATGGTTTCCGGGTTTTTATCTGGAAACAAGACCATCTCCTTCATTGGGTGTTGGACTCAGAGTTTTTTCTTCTCAACATTCGCAGGTGCAGAAGCGCTGATCCTGATGTCTATGGCCTACGACCGTTACATAGCTATTTGTTTTCCTCTGCACTATTCCACTCGGATGAACAACAGGATGTGTGGGATGATGATCCTGGCATCTCTGGCACTGGGTGTTATCAATGCCTGTGCTCACACATCGTATGTATTCCATCTTCCTTACTGCCAGTCCAGAGCCATCAACCATTTCTTCTGTGATGTCCCAGCTGTGCTGACACGGGCCTGCATGGACACCAGGGTCTATGAGTACATGGTTTTTGTGAGTGCCATTATATTTCTCTTGATTCCTTTCCTGGGTATTCTGTGTTCCTATGGTCGAGTTCTCCTTGCTGTCTACCGCATGCACTCACAAGAAGGCAGGAAGAAGGCCTATTCCACCTGCAGCACCCATATTACCGTCGTGACTTTCTATTATACACCTTTCGTTTACACTTATCTCCACCCAAAGTCCCTCCGATCTCCAGCCGAGGACAAGGTTCTCGCTGTGTTCTACTCCATCCTCACCCCAATGCTCAACCCTGTGATCTACAGCCTGAGGAACAAGGAGGTGAAGGGGGCCCTGGAAAGAGTGACTCAGAGAATCTGCTTTGTGAAAATGTAGGTAATTTTATGCCTCATTATGTTGAACGGTGGATAACCATTTGAAAAATAGTTCATTCCATGACTTCAGGAGCTAATATTAATCTTTAAGAATGAAAAAATTTTAAATAGGACATAGCAATTATATATTCAGTTCATCAAGTTTAATTTTTTCTCGCTTCTCCCCTTCCAAAGGAATGAGCCTTCATTTATTATTAATATGAATATATTTTATTAACATGGAGAAATGTAAAAGAAAACAAAGAAAGCATTGAAATTTTTCATAACATGAAATTTGATCAAATACATAGTTGAATGTTTATATTTTAAAAAAAATTATACTAAATTGTATCATCGTGACCTCCGTCAAAATCCTCCACCTTGTTTGAACATGTTTATCCTACCTCTGTTGCCTAATTTATAGCATTTTTGTGGTCCTTTGCTGTCATTAATTTAGCTGCTCTGGCATCTTTTATGCCCAGAATTACCTCAAACCCTCTGCCTTCCATGGTTATTCTTAGAAAATATCCAGCATTTGCATAGTGCCGTGGCTGGTTAAGAAAGTGGAAGAAAACACACTTGTTCTTTTTTGCAAAAGAAGGTATTGGACAGTAGGATTCACTGTATTTTTTCCTACCTTAAATGACATCACAAAGAGATTTCCAAACTATATCAGAGGTGACAGGACCCATGTAAAATATTTCTGAAGAGAGGGCACGAGTTTTGATAGGGAGTAAAATCAATGGGTCCATTTCTGCTACCACATGTTTAAAATGTTTAAACTTTTGTGTTATATTGTGATCACCTCCTACATTAACAAGTTCATTCTTCAATTTGTATGATTTATGTTTACTAAACTACCCCAAATTATAGGAAATGTATGTAATGTGTCTATCTAATGGAAAAATTATTTCTTCATTATATATTGATTTATACTGACAGCTTTTTCTGCAGTTTCTAAATAATTTACTCCCTTCACATTCATTCACTAGGCAACTCTCCAACGCATATTGCAATATTTTTTCAAAATAATTATGGTAACATAGAGCAATAGGTTAGCTCAAATATGGTGGTGCGGTAAGTAGCACAGAGAGAGCATCTCTGGGCGTTTCTGTCCAGACACTGGAATGTAGTAATGCAAGGAAAATAAGAAAGAGGGAAAGAAGTCTGCTGCACCAGGGAAGACTGAAGTGAGAATTAAGCCCATGGAGAAAGTGAAGAGAGAAACTTAATTGGAAAAAAAAAAAAGGTAGCCAGTGAAGCCTTCTTCCTGCGTTGGGGCTCACTGTGTGAGAGGAGAGATTCATACCTGCAGTCACACGGTGACTGCTGGCAACACCAAAGACCTCCACAGAAAGATGCAACAGTGGGTATGAAGGAGTGCATTGACTGGGGTGAGGGCTGAGGGCTTGATTATCCCACAGGGGAGAACCGTTGACCAGGGGCCATCTTGGAGAGGGACCAAGTCAGCTCAGGACTCAAAACAAATGCTGGGTCCATCTAGTATCTTGCAGCTGAGTTCAAGGCCTCAGAAGCTGTGCTGACTGTTGGAGGCTGAATGGGTCTAGTCTCAGCTGCCATGTCCACAATACAACCTGAACTCCAGGGGAAATAAAGGTGTAGGTTCGTTTAGTTTATCCACCACCAGCCATAAAGCTACTGCCATCTTCCAGAGATAAATCAACACAGATGTGGACTCTGTCTCCACACATTTATCTACCAGTGACAGCAGAGAGAAACCTGGAAGTGCATTTTTTTTTCCTTTTCCACTTCCTCTTCCTTTCTCTCTCTCTTTCTCTCTCATTCTCATTTATTTCTTCTTGTGGTGGTTTTGTTTTTCTTTTATTTCTTCTTCATTCTTTGATCTTCTTTTGAAATGACCATGAATGTGCTCTCTAGCATCTCTGTGGATTTTGCTTTGCTCTGTTCTGCCTGTTCTGTCACTATCCTGTCTTCCTCCTGTCTTCTGCACCAGTTTCCTAACGTTAATGTGATCTGCCTCTCTCCTCCAGCCTTACCTTTATTCTCTTCCTCTTCTTTGACTTCTTTACCTTTTCTCTAATCCCCATTAAACTTTTATCCCTGAGGGTAAAGTTGACATATTAAGGATGCAAGCTCTACATATAATTTTCTGGTTTGTTTTAGATTTTGTTATATAACCACAGAACTAGTTCATATGGATAAAGGTGGTAAATTAATGGTTACTTCAAAGTGTCATTTTCTGGACTGTGTTTGATGCGATTGTTATTGCTGATGGTACCACTTTAGCCAAAAATGACCTCATTGTTTAACCAGATGTTCTGCCTGGCATTCCAAGACTGAGATTGACTAAGGGTCATAGAAAGTACTGGGATCCAGTGCCAAAAACCAGAGAGTAGATTGAGCAGGCAGAAACTTCTCATCCCAAACATATTGCAAAGTAGGATCTTACAAAAGTATGAAAACACAAAAACCAGGCACAACTGGAAGACACTTCAGAGAAATAGTCATTGCCTAAGGGGTCTAAATACTAGGAATAAGGTGACTCACAAGTGATTTAAAAGCATCAACCCAGGAATTTAACTGAAACAAAGAAAAAATGAGAAGCCACTTAAACAAGATTTAACCCCTGATATCTAGTTCACAAAGGTAAACCTGCGACAGTGAGGTGGGACAGAGGAAAAGCCACCTCCTGGCCTCTCTGAAGTGATAACAAGAGAGCAACTGAATGAGGCTCTAGCAAAACCAAAAACACAAATTTTCTCAGACAACTGTAGAGATGTCCACAATGAAAACCATGCTTAGTGTCTCTAGAGAAGATACAGATAAAAAATAGGGGAGTTTAAGAAAATTGTGGAAGCCATGAATGCCCAACATAAGAAAGAATAGTTAAAATGTGGAAGCAACCCAGTTTCCACCCACAGAAGACTGGATTAAAAAATTTTGGCATTTTTATATAATGGAATATTATTCAGCTATAAAGAAAGACAGTTTTGGGGACTTTGTAGGCAAATGGTCAAAATTAGACAACATACTCATAAGTGAAATAAATCAGCGGTTCATGAGCAGGCAACGTATTGTATCACTGGTGTAAGAACCTGAGGGTGGGAATACAAACTAAGAGACATGAAGGCAATCTGTTCTAAAACAAAGAACAGATGGGACGAGGGAAAGGAGAAAAGAAAGAGGCAAAAATGTATGTATGTATATATGTATATACATATATGCAGGAGGGCTAACATGGTTCTACTATTGTATTATATCACTTAATGCTGAGGAATAATTGATGACGGGTTATTCGATCAATCTTGTATGTCTGTATGTGTTATCCTGAACACACGCTTCGAAGATATCAATATGCAAAGCGGCAACTATTGTTGGTTTTTTTTTGTCTATGGTTTTTTGTTTTTCGTGTTTTTCTGTTGTTGAGAGGATTAATTGTCTGACCAATTTTGCATGTCTGTATCTGTGTTCATATATATACACTTCGAAGATATCAATAGGTAAAGCAACAACCACTGTTGAGTCCATGTCACCTTGTCTGTAAATCAGTTTTGATTGTACAATTTTTTATGCTAATTTGTGTCTGTTTGTTAATATGTTTTTGTGCTTTTATTTTTTTAAAAAGATAAAATAAAAAAAAGTAAAGAGCAATCGGGAAGAAGGGAAGGAGAAAGGGAGGAAGGGGATACTTATGTAAGTATGTATATATATGCAGGATGCCTAACATGATTGCACTATTGTCTCCTGTCGTTTGATGTAAGGAATAATCAATGATTGGTTGTTTAATCAATCTTGTATGTCTATTTATATTGTCCTGAGTATACACTTTGAAGCTACCAACGTGTAATACAACAACCACTGTCGATCCCCTGCCACCTTATCTGTAGTTCAGTTTTTGTACTGCTCTTGTGCTACTGTGTGTATGTTTGTTAGTGTTTTTGTTCTTTTACTTTTAAAATAAAAAAAAATAAGTTCAAAAAAAAAAGAAAGAAATGGCAGGTTCAAGCAGATATCTACGCAAATAAGAATTCCACTGAAATATGTTCAGCAGAATGAGCCAATGTGAGGACAGAAACTCAGATACCCAAGACAAGCTTGTGGTTAGCGATCATGAAAAGAATGATTTTTAAAAGTAGCAAGGGACCATGAGAAATCAAAGCAGCAGCTGCTATATGATGCCAACATGAAAAATAAGATTGATTGGAGTCAATGAAAAAGCAGAAAATAGCACAAATTATATTTAACGGAAACTATTTACAGCCACAATTGCAGAAACTTCTCTATAAGGGCAAAACAATTTGACAAAGAGTTAAGTGAGGCATATTGGACTCCAATTATCCATAATTTTAAAAAAAACCTACAACCAGACATATCATTGTTAAGATTCCACAAATTCAATACAAGAATAGAATCTTAAAAACTACTAGGGAAAAAAGAAACAAATCACCTATAAAGGCCTGTGCATTAAATCACAGATGACATTTCAACACAAACTCTCAAGTTGAGGAGAGCTTGCAATGAAGAGGAAAGAAAAGGGAAAAGGAATGCTACAATACCGCTGACCTCCTCAAGAGCTCCCGGGTTGGGCAGCCCATCTGAGGGGCCCAGGGCGCCTCCTAGCGCTTGGACAAGCACTGCTCCATGTACCCGGCCTGCTCCAGGCACAGGCGCGGCCAGACCCCACCACAGGACCTCCTGGGTCTCTCTGAGACACAGGCATGGCCCTGTCTTAGGGCGAGGGGTCTGGACCCCAGCACAGACGGTGCCCCTGCCTTGGCCACCACTGGCCAGCAGAGTGCGGAGCTTGGAGAATTGCGTGGGAACCCAGGACCTGAGTGCAGACTCAAAAATTGTAGAGGCAGGGCGCAAACTTTCTCTGACCCAGAGGTCCAAGGATCTTTTTATTTAAATCTCGTTCTGAGGGTCCTCGAGACCCTTCACTTGTTCTGCCTTCCAGGCTGCCTGCAGGGAACCTGCACCGGCTATCACTGAGCTGCAGGATCTGGGACTGATTGCATCCACACCGTGGTGCAGGTCTCAGTCCGGGGCCAGACACAATGGGAGGCAAGCTGGCTACTTGGGTGAGCTGAGCTGCCCATGAGGACTCCTGGGCAGATGCACAGTACAGTTCTACCCAGAGGCTGGAAATAGATTTTACAGGATGGAAGAGACCAAATGTTAGCCTGAGAAGCAGGAGAAAAGAAAAGACATCCATGCTGAGCCTGAGCGCTCTGTCCTCCTTTCAGCTGGAGCCCGTGCTCCCACTCGAGAGCCCCAGCTGAGTCTGTAGAGCACGCTTTTCCCTTTGCCCTTAATACCTGCACACAGTGACTACCCGTCACTTCTCTGCACCAACTCTCTTCTCAGGACAGAAAGAACTGAGAAGGCACCTCTGGAGGGAGGCCCAAGGCCCCCAAATCTGGTAACCATCACTCTTTCCAAGTTTTAAGCATACTCACTCATCTAGCTATAATTAGGGACTCAATATAAATGATGCAGAAAAAAGGAGGAGAGAGATATAAGCAGCAAGAGATAAAAGTTTAATGTGGGCACGGAGGGAGTCAGCACCATAACAGCTGTGCTGGCCCTCTGAAGACAAAGGACAGGGCTGGAGCTTATATGCACTCTGAGGGGAGGGGGCTCAGGGTAGCCAATTTAGGATGCTCAACATAACGTGCCAAAAGGGGACTGGATCACTTCCGGCATGCTTGGGCTTCGGAAAAGGCAGCTGGGGAGGAGAAACTACAGGATTTTGGGAAAAAAGGGGCTAGGCGCCAGTACGACTCATCATTGCACTGTCACCTGGAGGACTGAGTGGGTCTTGGGCAGGGAACATATCATTGGGTATCAGTTAAAAAGGAAAAATGGCAGCCTCCCTACTCCACATCCTGGATAAACTGGGGCCAGAGTGTCACAAGTTCCAGGCTAGCTGGGAATTTAAAGAGATTGCACCAAGGTAAGATTTTATGAAGAGTGGGAGATGTGCCTCAGCTGTAGTGTGCCCACCTGATGTACGCAACGTCCTGGTTTCAGTGCTCAGTGCTGTGGAAAGAACAGTTATGTACTGCATGAGATTCCTTTTGCCATTTGGAAGTAAAGTGAAGTGAATTACATCAAAGCATTTGTAGCCTAGTGGTTCCCAGGACTCCTGACTGGGGGAAGGGGCAGGAAGTATGCCAAATATTACATTATACATCACGTAGGGTGTGCAAACTGTGATGTTTCAAGCACACTCGGGGGTTTAAATGAATACGGCTGCACCGTGCACTAAGTTTGGGAAAAATGCATTTCAGTTGCTCATACTGCACACACAAACACAGGAACAGTGGAAGGTGCTGTGCAGTAAATCTGCTCACTACAATAATTAACTCCTTGCATGTAGCTATGCATTATAACTTCACATCTCACATACAAATAAAAAAAGAAGTAAATCAAAGCCAGCTTGAAATTTTTTCTGGAGGAATGGAACCAAAACTTGGTGATGAGATCACTTTCTGTAGGTGCTGTGTGCATTCTGTTAGCTGACCCAGTAGTGCACCTGGGGGTTCCCACTCAGAACTCTGCACCTCTCCCTGTCTATTATCCTATGCTAAATTTGAGCAGTCTGTGAAGGAGCTATCAGCATGCACATTTCACAGCACCATCATGAAATCACAGATTTTTCTGGGCCAGTGATGCAATCCTTGGAGGAATGAGAGCCCAAGCTGCCACCCCAAACCCACTTTTCATCACAATTAAACCTCAACAGTGAGGTTTTGAACAACTCATAAATTATCATATCTTGTCCTGAAACAACTGGCACACAAATAACTGACTCAGACCCAATGGTGCATGTGCCATAGTGTCGTCACCATGGCTCAAAACACTTGAAAGTTATGTGACTGGAACAATCACTCTTCCCACTGTTTTGAAGTATAGCATGAATTTCTGTCTTTATTTCTTTTCATTTTATGAAACACTACATATTTTGTAACAACTGTATAGGAGAATATCAATAGTCTGTACATTCCATTATCTTCTTCACAGTTATGTAGAGACAAAGAGACACTCTCTAAGCAAGAAGAAACAGACACTGTCGCAAAACTGTCTTTTCAAAACACTGAGAAAAACTATTAGTATAAGGAAACAAATCTGAATACATATAAAATATTTTTGATAAATGGAATAGGTAATTTAAGAACACACCCATGAACTTCCCGCCAAGCCAGCTCTCCACCATGGACCTCATGGTGGTCTGCTTCACTGTGCCCAAGATGGAGGCTGCCTGTTTGAGTGGAAAGAAGTTCATCTCACCAGTGGGCTGTAGAATACAGATTATCTTATTTCATACAACTACAGGTATAGAGTGCTTCATTTTGGAAGCCATGACCTCTGACCTCTGACCTCTATGTTGCTATATGTCACTCACTGCAGTATGCCACCATTCTGAGCCGGCAGTTTGTCTGAGAATGGACTTGGAGTCCTGATTCATGGGGGCAGCTGATGGGCTTATGCAGGCTACTGCTACCCTGAGCTTCCCATTCTACAGCAGACATGAGATCGATCAGTTCTTCTGTGAGGCTCCCATGGTGGTGCGTTTGGCTTGTAGTGACACTTCTACCTTCCAGTATGTCATATATATCTGCTATGTGCTGAAAATGATGTGAACATCTTTCAATTTCCTGTTTATGTGAATTCTTATTTGCTCTATGTTTTCTCATATAAAAGGAACCATAGGATATCCCAGTTTGACTGTCTGACTTATTTCTCTCAACATTGTGTTTTGAAGTTGCCTCCAAATGACAAATGCCTGAAGCTTACCTTTTGGGGAATACTAGTACTTTGTTGTGCATAAATACATTTTCTTATCCCCTTTCTTCTTAATGGACATACATGCTGTTTCTAGATCTGGGTAGTAGAAATTGTGATACTATAAATATGTACATACACAAATCCCCATAATATGATGTCTCTTGAGAAAAATGTCTAGAAGGGAGTGGATGGGTCAAAAAGAATTCCTATGTTTAGCTTTCTGAAGATGCTCCACATCAATTTCCATAGTAGTTTTACTGGTTTATATTCTCACACATATAAGAGTTCCTTTTTTCCTGCATCCTTACCAACATTTGCTCTTATTCAATCTTTAAACGTTTCCCAATCCTTCTGTGGTAAGTTGCAATTTCAAAAGAGTTTTAATTTTAATTTCTCTAATGTTCAGTGGTGTTGAAAATTTTTCCATTTATTGACCATATTCAGTTTTTCTGAGAAGGGCCAATTCATTATGGTTTCCTGTTTTCTTATTAGTGTTTTATTTGTAAATTTAAATTTTTCAGATCTTTACATATATTAGATATTGGTCTTTGGTAAGAGGAACACAAAACAAAATTTTCCTCCATCTTCAAGTTTTCTTTTTAAAAAATTAGAAAAACAATACCATTCAGAGCAGAACCAAAAATTAAATGTGCCTAATCCTAATCAAGGAAGTGATAGACCTCGCTGATGGAAAGCATGTCACTCTGAAAAAGGAAATCAAGCAGGACATCAAAAAATGAAAGATAGGTCTGTCTCTGCATAGGCAGAACCAGTACAATCAAGCTGGCTGTACTTCCCAAACTGATATACAGATTTAGTTTAACCCCAATAAAAGTGCCCACGTAATTTCTCTCCAATCTACAGAAACAATTCTAAAGTTTATAAATAACCGGATGTGACACAGAACAGCAACAACAATCCTGGGTGACAAAGGCAAAACTGGTAGCATCACAATGCTCTACTTGAAGATGTATTGTGAAACTACAGTGATTAAATCAGCATGGTATTGGCACAAAACAGGCACATGGGTTAATGCAGAAGAATAGAAGAATCAGGAACAACCCCAGGCACAAACAGCTATTTGATTTTTGGCAAAGGGCCAACAGCATACACTGGAGACATGACAGCCTGTTTTATGAGTGGAGATGGGAATATTAGTAACATGCAGAAGATTGAGTCTAGACTCAAATATTTATGATGCACTAAATAAAATAAAAATAGTTCAAAGACCTAAATGTTAAAACAGAAATGCATAATCTGCTGAAAGATAAAACAGATAAAACACTTGAAGATATAAGCACAACCAAGGATTTTATGAATGCAAACCCAGTGACTGGAGTAAAAATACTGAGGATCAGCAGATAGGATCATGTCAATTTAAAAAGCTTCCGCACAGCACACAAGAGCTATAAGCATTTCTGAGAGCACTTCTTATCCTTAAGTTCTTCTCTACTCTAATACGTCCCAGGTTTCCACAGTAAGAAGATGTGATTTCAGAGTATGAAAATGATCTCTATTTTACACCATTTCACAGACTCATTTAGTTTTGGCCTTTGTGACTTTTTCTTCTCTTCTTTATATCACAAGATCTTATTCCGGATTGTATGCTCAGCATTTAGACTAGTTGTGTGCCAAAGCATATGTTCGTTTTTCTCAGCCTTTTGCACTTTCAAATAATAATTACTCTTTGCATGTGAACTTTCCAGCATTAACACAGTGTGTCAGGTGTGTCTTGTGTACAGTAATATGTATAAAGTAGAACAGTTCCTCTCAACTCTCCTGATCCTTCAGTAACACAACATTGCATCTATGGCTTTCATAGCACACAGAAGCCACCCACATCCTGCGTGTGGAAACAGCGTTCCTTCCTTTACAGATCCCATTATTTCTCAGATCCACCACAGTGTGTTTGAAACTAGGTGCTACTGTGCTGTCCAGAAGTCCTGAGTTCAAGCAGTCCTCCTGCCTCAGCCTCCCAAGTACCTATGACAACAGGAACATACTTCTTCAATGCTAAAACAATTATCAACTGAATATTGCATCTATGGGCATAAAATGGAGATTCATTTTCAATAAGCACAAATGATTAAGTATTTAAAGAACTGGGCAACTTAATAAATAATCCTGTAGCCTGAACAAGGCCATTCCTAGTAGGGAAGAATAATCACTGTGTTTTATTCAGGGTTAACGTTCATGGTTCTTTCAATGATTAATTTCACTCTGCGGTTTGGTCACTGATGAGGAAGAGGAAAGTGCTCAGTCCCTCCCATCCAGAAGGCATTGTCAGTGCAAGGACATTTCAGCCAGCACTACTCTTCCCTGGTGCCCTGAGAGGCTTCAGAGGACTCTCCCAAGCCCCAGTCTGAGGACAGAGCCCCTGGTCACCTTCACTGCCGCTCAGGGTACCAACTCAGGGCACAGGGTCCATGTGAAGGACTCACCATGAGATACTGATGGTTGCCATCATCTCTCCACATTTGCAACTCCATCTGTGTTCACCTCTCTTGTGCTGCAAATCCCGACCTGCTCCTACCAGGTAGTTGGGAGACATAATCTCAAAGGTCATATTCTATGTGTCCTTCAAATCTTTTTCACCACATCATGCAAGGATTCTTACCTGCTCCTTCCACACAAGTGTTGTCCTCTGAGGGAGTTGTATCAACAGGGCCTTTTCAGTGTAGACAGTGTGTCTGTGTTACTCATGTGGAGTGAGTTATTTGTAAGGAATGAAATTTTTTATTACAATTAACCAGCAAGAAAAGAGCGGTCGAAACATATTTCAAAGATACCCTATAAAGTGGCCATGGAACTAGTAATGCACAAAGACTTATGGAATATATATATATATATGCCAGTTATCCGGGGCAGGTTAGTGATAGGAGGAAAAGAAGAAATCATCCACAACATAAAACAACAACGACAGGATCAAGTCAGTGCATTTCAGTGATAATTCTCAATGTGAATGGCCAATTTCCCAAACAAAAACACTGAAAAGAAACCTGAGAAAACAAACCCAATTGTATTAGATATACATGAAACATATTTAATTCAAAAAGAAATAATCAGACAAACTACCAAGGGACAGAAAAAATATTCATCATGCATCACATCCTGGAACATCCATTTTATAAAACAAATACTACTGGATGGAATGGATTTGATAAACATCAGTACATTTATGGTGTGGAAAATCTCACTCTGTCAGTGTGCACTGAAATTAACCAAAAAGAAAGAAATTCTCATATTTGAATCACATCTTTGAACAAAAAATGTAAAGGAGTGCTCTGCCCCTGAACAACAGAAGATACATTTCTCCATGCAAAAGAGGAGCTCTCTCTAAATTGACTAATACTAGCCCATAAAGCTTGTATAAATATGTACACATAATTTAAATTGTCACACCTGTGTAATCAGAACATAGTCCAATGAAAGTAGAAATCAATGGCAAAAAAATCACAGAAATTATGGAAATACAGTGATATTAAAAAACTCATTTTTGAAGAATCAATAGGTCATACATAAATCATACAAAAATTTAGGCAGTTACTAGTATCGACATATCAGACCCTATGGGAAATCTTCAAAATACTCCTAAGAGGGCAGTTTATAGCTCTGAATGACCACATTAGAAAGAAAGAAAAAAAAAAACCAAATAAATAACCAAATGATGTGACTCAGCATATTAGGAAAATAAGAATAACTCAAATCCAAAGGTAATGCCAAAAAGGAAATTATTAAGATCAAAGGAGAAAATAGTGAAATAGAGACAAATACAGGAAATAATCAGTTACTCAAAGAGCTGATTGTTCCTAAGAACAAAACAATGGACATATACTTAGCCCAATTTAATAAAGCAAAAGATAGAAAAGATCATTATACATGCAATAAGAAATAAGGAGGAGAGATTCCAAAGGAACTCTTAATTTTCTGGGGGCAAGTAAAAACAGAACGAAGTAAATAAACACTTTTATTGTGGGCACGGAGAAGACCACAGCAGAAACGAGGGATGTGGAGCTTCCGAGGGTCAGGGCGGGGGAACAAAGTCTATACAGGACCAGGCTGGGGGTGGGTTTTAGGGAATGGTCAGTGCAACTTGGCAGGCTGTACACTTCCCACATGCCATTCTCTGCAGTATATGAGGCACAACACACACATGTCTTCGTAAAAGTATAGGGAGTTAGAAACAATGAGTGTTCTCCAGACCAGATAGAGAATGACGCAGTCCTCACCCCACTCAATGTGTGTTCTCTTCTGTGAAGTGTCTCTTACCCACCCTGTGGAAGGACTTCACAGTATGAGAAGGACTATGTGTCAGATGAGTACGATCCCCACTGCACTGGTGCCTGTAACCACTCTGCCCACAGTGGAAAACAAGACATTCTGGGTCCTTGATTCTCCACCAAACTGTCTTTTGAATGGATCACTAGCTACAGACAGTGCCCCAGCAGTTGTCACTTCTCTCTGAGAACACACAGCAGCATCACAGCACTGGGTGGATGTCACCACTTCCCAGCTGTCAGTAACAGAGTCATAGCATTCAACGCTGCTCAACGGGGAATTCCCTTTATGTCCTGTAATTGCAGTCTCTGAAGCTCTGTGCCCCTATACAGCACCTTGGTGTGGTCATAATAGTGACAGGTGTCCAGGAATCAGGTGTATGTCTCCCCAGAAGAACGGGGAGTTTTTCATCGAATCCACCACCATGTGAATGTATGGTCATTCATTAGGGCTATTCCAGCACCAGGACACCTGGTGGCCATTCCTATAGCAGCAGTTCAGTGCGCTGTGTGTGGGTCCTATTTCTAAGCTGACTGTAGATCTCCAAGCCATCATCACCTTCCAGACAGTACTTCACTCCACTGGCCACTACTAGTCCAGCAACCTCTGCAGATGTCTGCGTATCTCCCAGCATTCTCCACTGGTCGATGTTTGAGTCATATCGCTCCATACTGTTATGGTGCCTGCTTTCATCAAAGCCTCCAGAGACGTAGATCAGATCTCCCAGGTTGATCTCCAGCAAGGCGACACTGAACATTCAAGGAGGCAACAGCACACCAGACCCCATCTGCATCTGCTGTGTACTTCAGGCATTCTCCTTAAGTGAGCAGGAATGGCCATTATAACCACCAATTTAATTATACTGGTCATGTAGGGACATTGAGACCACATAACATCTCTGGCAAGTGATGCCTGAGTCTAAGCATTGTGTTTCTCAACCGTGTCAAAGACAGAATGCTGCTTCCAAAGCGCCCAGGGACCAGAAGCACTTCACTGGCTCCTAAAGGAGCCCGATTCCCTGGGCCCTGCATCTGACTCTGAAGGTCAGTCCTCAGATGAATTTTATTTGCTCTGTCAACCAGATCCGTGCACTTAGGACACAAAGAAATAGCAGCAAAACCCATAGAACACATGCTTGAGGATCAGTGGAACAGAAAAGAAGATATATAAACAACTGCAGGCACATTAAGCTATGTTATTTTTGACAAAGTGGCCAACCCCCCTCACTGCTGGAAATATAGCCTCTAGTGAACAGCTCTCGGAAGCTTGGTTATGTACATGCCCAAGGTTGAATCTATACCAGTATCCCTCACCATTTACTAATCTAAAATCAAAATGGATCAAAGGCTTTTGGGACAGGGCAGCAGCTCGGGTCAGGGAAGCAGTGCCAGAGCAACCCTCTCTGTTCATGGGTGAGGTCTATGGTGCCAGAGTATCCCATCTCTGTAGACCTCTCCATTGGTGGGTGAGACCTGTGTTTCTGCTCTGACCTGCTCCTCTGTGTCAGGGAAGCAGCTTGGGCTGGAGAAGTGGCACCTGAGTGGCCCGGATCTGTGGACCTCTCTGTTGGTCTGGGAGGCCTGCTACACTAGAATGGCCCCAGGCTCTGTGGTCCTCTAGGTTAGGAGGTCAGCCCTGCCCTCTCCAGACCAGCTACCTGAGGATCCCGGAGCAGCAGCCCCTGACTGACAACCACTGGATTCACTGCTGAGGCACATACAATTTTGATCCACGGCCTGGAGACCCTGGTACCAAAGGCCAGCATTTCCCTACCATCGCAGTTTGAGTCTGAGCTGTGCACTCCACCAATTGCTTGGGGATCCACTGCATTCTACCATGTTGAGATAAGTTTGATATCCAGGTAAATGAGGCTTCCTAGAGTCCTTTGGTGAGTTGCCTGGATAGCTTGTAGCTCAGCATTTTTCATCTGATATCCAAAATGATACGATGTAGAAGCAAAATAAAACCTCAGAACACAACTCCACCCAGAACAAGTCCAGTAGACATTGACATAGGAGAATTTGGAAGCCACATAACTGAAATCTCTGAAATGATTGCATCTGAAGTAAAGAAACAACTCCACCCATGCCATAGAAGATATCAGATCAAAAATAACCTCTCACACAAAAAATGAAATGACAATAATGAAGAATTGCTAAGCACATCTAGAGAAGAAATAAATAAAAAAATAGATGAACATAGGAAACAGATGGAAACATTACATGAACAATATAGGAATGAACTAGAACTCATGAAATAGACTAAAAGAGAGTTCCAGGAAATGAAAATTTCCATTGAAAGTTTGCAAAAATGCTTGAATGAAGCCAAAGATAGAATTTCAGATCTTGAAGACAGCATGGCAGCTAGCAATCATGAAAGGAAGGATCTCTTAAAATCAACAAGGATCAGAGGAAAAATCAAAGCAACAGCTGCAAGACAAGGCAAAGAGAAATAATGTCAGATTAATAGGAGTCAATAAAACAGCAGGAGGTAACACAAATGATATAAAAATAATATTTGCAGGAGAAATAGCAGAAAATTTCCCAAGCATGGGAAAAGAAACTGATATACTTGTAAATGATGTGTATATAGGGGCTGGGGATATAGCTCAGTGGAATAAGCGCCTGCCTAGCAAGCGCAGGGTCTTGAGTTCAATTCCCAGTACCACCAAAAAAAAAAAAAAAAGATGTATATATAAATCCAACTAGTCATAACCAAAGTAAAAGTATGCCTAGAAATATAATAATCAAGATCCCAGACATGCAGCAAAAGAACAGAGGATTAAAACCTTATAGAGAAAAGGAAAAGATCACCTATAAAGAGAAGCCCATCAGAATCCCTGCAGACTTCTCGACACAAATCATCCAATCGAGAAGAGCTTGGAGCGATGTATTACATGTTCTGAGATAGAACAAATTCCAACCCAGATGGACAAAGAACAACTGAACAACTTCATGAGTGTCAAAGCAACCTTACAAAAAATACGAAAAGAATTCTAGGCACAGAAAATAGAGACCACAATCTGAAGAATGACAACAGAAAGGAACCTTCAAGCAGAGCAAGCAATAAACACATAGCAAAAGTAGGAAACAAAGAGCAAGTAAATAACATGACAAAGATAAACCAACATGTATCAGTTATAACCATTAATGTAAATGGCCTCAATTCACCAGTCGAAAGAAACAAACTGGTAGAGCACATTTAGAAACAAAATCCCACAGTATGCTATACACAGGAAACACATTTTACTCAGAAGGAAATCCATAGACTGAAAGTCAAAAGAAGGGAAACTATTCTCCACGCAACAAGTTCCCAGGAAAAAACAGGGGTAGATGTTTTGTTGGCGTACAGTGTAGACTTCAAACTTAAAACAACCAAAGAGATAAAGAAGATCACTACATACTAGTTAAGGGAAAACTGCAAGAGGAAGAGATAACAATCCTAAACATGCATGCACCAAATATTGGAGCACAAAACTATATAAGACAAAAGTTCACAGACATAAACAACCGAATAATCTATAACACTATTGTGATAAGGGGCATAAACACCCCTTTGATGAAAAAGACGGGTCAGATAGAGAAAGAATGAGCAACGAAATAACTTGAACTAAGCCTGTGAACAAATGGGCGTAGTGAATTCATACAGAGTGCTCCACCGCACAACATCAGAATACACGTTTCCCTCAGCAGCACATGGGACTTTCTCTAAAATAGACCACATGTTAGCCCATAGACATATCTACCTAAATCAAAAGAATTGAAGTTATCCCAGGCATATTATCTGACCACAGTGCAGTGAAATTGGAAATTAATGACGAAGGGAACTCTATAAACTCCATAAACACTCAGAAATTAAATAAAACAGCCTCCTGAAAAGCCAATGGGTCACAGAAGAAATTAAAGAATATATTCAAAAAATACCTACAAGCAAAGGAAAATGCAAATACAACTTATTGGGACTTAAGAGATGTAATGAAAATGGTCATTAGAGAGAAATTTATAGCGGTGAACTCACACACAGGAAAACAGAAAGAGAAAAATAAACAGCCTATTCCTGGACCTTCACATTTTAGAAAAAGAACAACTCAAGGCCAAAGCCCAAAGAAGGGAGGAGATTATAATGATCAGGGCAGAAACTAATGCAGTTGAGATGAAGAAAATCCTACAAATAATAAATGAATTAAAGAGTTGGTTCTTTAAAAGAATAAATAAAATTGATAAAACCCTTGTCAACCTTATCAAAAAAAGAAAGGAAGAAACTCAAATTCATGCAATAAGGAATGAAAAGAATGAAATCACTATTGATCCTAGGGAAATTAATAAGATCATTAATACCTACTTTGAAAAACTTTACTCCTATATAACAAAAAACTCAGAAATAATGGACAGATTCCTAGATATGTATGATTTACCAAAGTTGAATCAGGAAGATATAAAACTCCTGAACAACCCTATATCAATTAATGTGATTGAAAATGTAATTAAAAACTTGCTGACAAAGAAAAGCCCAGGCCATGATGGATTCACAGCAGAATTCTAAAAATTTCAGAGAAGATTTAATGTGAACACTCCTCAAATTCTTCTATGAAATGGAAAAGGAAGCAATTCTCTCTAACTCACTTCTGTTGGCAAATATACTGATACCAAAACCTGAGAACTACCCTAGCAAGAAAGAGTACTATAGACTAATCTCCCTACTGAACATAGATACAAAGATACTCATGAAAATACTAGCAAATACAGTGCCACAAAACATCAAGAAAATAATACACCATGACCAAGTTGGATTTATTCCAGGTAGGCAGGGACGATTCAATATATGCAAATCAGTCAATGTCATACACCATACCAATAGAGCCAAAGACAAAAAACACATGATCTTCTCAATAGATATGCCAAAAGCTGTTGACAAAGTCCAACATGCATTCATGATAAAAACCCTACAGAAAATAGGAATAGATGCCCTTCACCTCAACCTGATCAAAGCCATCTATGACAAAGCAACAACCAATATCATACTAAATGGACAAAAACTTAAAACTTTCACTTTAAGGTCAGGAATAACACAAGGATGTCCACTGTCACTATCCCTATTCAACCTAGCTCTGGAAGCAATAGCCAGAGAAATTAGACAAGAGAGAAAAATAAAAGTAATAAGGATAGAGAAGGAAGAAGTGAAATTATCACTATTCTCAGATGACATCATACTTTACATGGAAGACCCTCAACACTCCACAAGAAGACTTCTTGAATTAATCAACAAATTCAGTAGTGTAGCTGGATACAAAGTCAATACTCAAAAATCAATAGCATTCCTGTACACAAACAACAGACAGAGAGAAATTAAGGAAGCCATACCTTTTACAATAGCATCTAAGAAATTGAAATATTTAGGGATCAGTATAATAAAAGAAGTAATGATCTATTCATTGAAAACTACAATATTCTGAAGAAAGATCAAAGAGGGCTTCAGTAAATGGAAAAATATCCCTTGTTCATGGTTAGGAAGACCAATATTGTGAAAATGGCCATACTACCAAAGTTGTTGTACAGATTCAATGCAATTCCTATGTAAATATCCTTTGCATACCTCACAGATCTAGACAAAACATTCGTAAAATTCATCTGGCACCCCAAGGACCCAGAATAGCAGAAGCAATCCTTGGCAACAAAGATAAGTTAGGTGGAATCATAATCCCTGACCCGAAATTATCCTACAAAACGATTGTAGTAAAAGCAACCTGGTACTGACACATAAACAGACCTGAGGATCAATGGAACAGACTGGAAGATGCATCCACAACCACACATACACTCAGTCACCTAATCTTTGACGAAGGGACCAAACAAGCTCACTCCAAGAAAGATAGCCTCTTTAATAAATGGTGCTGGAAAAATTGGCTTGCCACTTGCCAAAGACTGAAAATAGATCCAAGTCTATCACCATTCACCAAAATCAAGTCAAAATGGATCGCAGATTGCAATATTAAAACAGAAACACTAAATCTATTGGAAGAGAAAATAGGTAAAAATCTTGAAGATAGAGGCAGGCAGAGAGTTCATCAACAAAAACCAAACTGCAAGGGCAATACTTCAAAGAATCAACAAAAGGGATCTCAGCCTACTGAAGTTTTTGCACATCTAAAGAAATCATCAGGAGAGGAAAAGTAAAACCTATAAACTGAGGGAAAATTCTTAGCTGGCTGTCCCTCAGACAAAGGCCTTTTTTCTAGAACATGTAATGATTTAAAAAATATCAGTCCCCCAAAATTCAAAAGCCCAATCCAAAAATGGACAGCTTAGATGAATACACACTTCTCAGATAAACAAATACAAAAGGCAAATAAATACACGAATAAATGTTCAACATCAGTAGTCATTCAAAAAACGCAAATTCAAACAACACTGAGATTTCATCTAAACCAAATAAGAATGGCTAGCGTTAATACATAAACCAATAGCAAATACCTGTGAGGCTGTGGAGAAATATTAACTCTTTTCTATTGCTGGTGTAAATGCAAATGGGTGAAACCACTGTGTATATCAATTTGGGATTCCTCAGCAAGCTAGATCTAGTGGTCCCATTCAACCCAGCTATTCCCGTTCTGGGCATTTTCCGAGATTTGAAAACATCACATCACAGCAATATATGTATACCCATGTTTATAACAGTGCAATTTGTAGTAGCTAAATCATGGAAGCAACCCAAATGTTCATTCACTGAGGAGTGGATAAAAAAACTGTGGCATTTTTATATAATGGAATATTACTCAGGTATAAGGAAAGATAAATTTGAGGCTTTTATTGGTAAATGGTCACGGCTAGAAACCATACTCATAAGTGAAATAAATCAAATGTGCCTGAGCAATCAACATATGTTATCACCAGTGTAAGAACCTGAAAATGTGAATAAAAATTAGAAGGTACTACAGACATTTTGAAGTGAAAGGAAATTGCTCCAAAATAAAGAGCAAGTGGGATGAGGGAAACGAGTAAAGGAAGAAAGGGATAATTATATACATATGTATATGCAGGATAGCTAACTTAGTTGTAATACTGACTTCTACTGCTTAGTTGAAAGGAACAGTTAATTATTAATTATTTGATGAATCATACATGTCTATATTTTTTCCTGAGTGTGCACTTTGAAGTTATCAATATGTAATACAACAGCAATCGTTAATTCTGTCTCCTTGTCTGTAATTCAGTATTGCTTGTACTATTCTTGTGCTACTTTGTAAGTGGCTATCTGTTGTTTATATGTTTTCATGCTTTTTCTTTTAAAAACATGGATCAAACATTTAACATTGCAATAGAAGCACTTATTATGCTGGAAAAATAGTTAAAAATCTCAAAGACATAGATGTAGGCAAAGACTTTCTGAAGCAAGCCCAGGTAGCAGAAGAAATAATACCAAGAATCAACAAATGCGATTACATTAAATTAAAAGGCCTCTGTAAAGCAAAGAATATCACAAAAGAGTGAAGAGGCAACCTTCCAAATGTGAAAAATAATTCAGCTACTCCACAAAGGACTAATATCTAGACTATATAAAGAACTATAAAATATTAAACCTCCCAAATTTAATCAATGAAAAACTGGCATCTGAATTGGATAGTTCTAAAATGAAATACAAATACCCATACATGCACAAAACAATGTTCAACATTGTTGACTATTCAAGAAATGCAAATTAAAAGAAAAATGAGGTTCCCTCTCACCCTAGAAAGAATGGCTGCCAACAATAAATCAACCAATAAGAAATGTTGGTTGGATGTGGGGACAAAGGAACACTTCTACAGGGCTGGTATGAGTGTAAACTAGTAGCACCATGATGGATATCATTATGGAGATTCCTCAGAAAACAAAAGGTAGAAATTGCACTTCATCCAAGTATTCCCCACTCGTTATCTTCATAAATGTCTTAAAGACCTCACACCACAGGGCTGCAGGCATAGCTACGTTTACAGTGGTGCAACTCACAACACCTAAGTCTTGGAAACAGTCTGAATGTTCATCAACAGATGAGTGGATTAAAATTCTGGTGTTTATACACAATGTATGACTACTTTGCAATAACAATGGTAAACTCGAGTCATTCTTAGGAGAATGGATACACTTTGAAACCCTAATGTTAAATGTAACTCAGGCACACTAGCTTAAAATTTCCTCTTATAAGAAAAATGTATACATATGTATATGATGGAAAAGGAAAGATAATAGAATAAAAAAGAGAGAATTAAAAAAAAACATTGTAATCCAGTGCAAAGTGTCTATAAGTGTACCTTGACTTATTAAAACTCTCTTATATGTGTTATACTTTCTTTGGCCTATGAATCTTGTTTTACATCTGTATATACAGTAATGAATATTCTAAGTTCTTATAAAATAAATCAATAAGATTTATTGGAAATTAATTACCGGAAAAATAAATGGAAAAAGAATTGGGTGTGAAAAGGGAACTGAAATGTGTTACATACATATAATTATTAGGCATATACTCATGTACTAATAAGAGTGAAAAATATGACACATTATCACCATAAAAGAAAGAACAAATGAGAAAAAAGAAACATAGAGCATAATGGAAAATATGGAAAACCATACTCTGTTCAGCCAAAGTCAACCGCACGTATGAGGAAAGATCTTAATTTTACAGTGAAGACTTCACACTTAACCGATCACAAGAGACACAGCAGGCGCCACATACTGGTAAAGGAGGCGAGTCAATAGGAAGAGATAACAACCGTAAATATATATATATGCTCCCCGTGTTTTCAAAACCAACTTCTAAAAATCCAATAAGGTGATAAAAAAGGACACATAGACACAAATTAAGTCAAAACAGGCTACCTCATTAACCCATTCCCACACACAGCCTGGTCAGCCAAATAGTTTCAAAACATAAATGCTAAGGTTAAGTGAACACCTGAAATTCACAGATGTCTATGATGTATTTTATGCATCAACAATAGAAAACATATTTTTCTTAGAAACATTTTGGAACTTTTTAAAAATAGACCATACTTAAGTAGAAGGATGGTTAAAAAAATGCCAAAGAACAGAAATAATCCCCTGCATACTATCAAATCAAGCAAAACAGAGCCCGAAATCAACATCAAAACTAAGACCAGTGACTGTGAAAACACAGGAAGATTAAATAATATATTCTCAAAAAATGGATGAAGGAAGTTTTATGGAAGAAATAAAAAGAGTTCCTAGAATCAACCAATACTGGGCGTACAACACACCAAGACCAACATGACCCAGGAACGCAGTTCTGAGGTTGAAGTTTACTGGTCAGTCAGCATAATAAAGAATAGACAAATCACAAAGAGTAAAGCTAATACTGTAACTCAAGGTCCTAGAGAAAAGGATAATCCAGATCAAGAAACAGTAGTGTGAAATAAATCATAAAATCAAAGCAGAATTGAATGAAATTGTGTATAAAAAACAAACACAAAATGTTAAAGAATCAAAGAATTGGTTCTTTAAATAGTTAAATAGGTTTGAAAAACCCTTAGCCAAACTTGTGAAAAGAATGAAAGAAATAATCCACACCAATGAAATTAGAAATGGTAAAGGAAAAGATATAATTCAAATTGCCAAAATCTAATAGCACACCATGAAATGCATACCTAGATGGAGTTTATCCAGGAGGGTTTGCCAATAAGAACACAGTCCGGTTTTATCACTGATGCTTTTGTCATGAATTGTATTATAGACAAATAGAATCATACTATCAGAGAAATAATGAAAATACTTTGGTGGTTTTAAAAAGAAAAAACTGATGCATTTAATGTAGCTTTGATATTCTCAAATTAAGGCCAAGAAAAAATGTTGAATGCTACCATGAAATTCATTTACTTTTATTGTCAGTTTTGACAAGAACTGAAATCAATAGCAGTTTGATCTTTTGTTGAATTCAGAAATAAATGAATTTAGAAATAGGTGAGATTCTTCTTATTTGTCTCATTAGTCAATTTTTGAACTTGTTATTCCCATGTAAGGACATCTATTTGCAGCTCATTTTTGCATCAAAATGATTTTGTTTTTTTTCCTATATCACATCTTTCTGGACCATGTCCAAGGTATACTGATATCCTTGGACTATTTAGATACCAGGAAATCAAACATCCCTGGAGCCCACAGTGTCACACCTGTGCAGTTCTGGCTAGTTAATGAGAGCAGGATGGCAGGGGGCCAGAGGCTGAAATGGTCTCTTTAGAAGTGGTAAAACTGAGGTGGGTAAGGAGCACAGAGGGCTTCCTGCACAGACTAGGTGCCTAGGGACAGTGCTTCTGTGGATGTGTCTGATGGGTCATCATTGTGCTCTATGTACATAGCTCATACCAGCCCCTTAGCACTTTGTCTTCTTCTGAGTCTTTAACCCTAGACAGCCACAGTCATGCCACTTACATCACACATTTGGCCAAGAGAATCCACACTGTCACATGTCTCACCCTCTGAAGAAAATAATGTGTGGGAACTGATTGCTGTGGTCTCCTGTCTTTATTTTTTTCAGCACATTGGCTATTTATTGAAGCACCTGGAGTAAGAAATTCACAGTTTTGATATTAAACTTTGACAACGGCTTTGGAAGAATACTGGAGGGAAAATTATAGATGCGATTCTCAGTTTTTGTTTCTGTGGAAAGAAAAGAGCTTTATATACCTCTTCCCAGCACATACACGTGCGTGTGTGTGACTTTGAATGAAACTGTTAAAATATTTATACCATTGTAAGAAAAAGAGTTGAAAACCAAAGAAATGCAGTTCGTATTTGTTGCATTCTGAAGACATTTGAAGAAAGGCAAGAACAACTTCATTTTTACAGCAGGAAAGTTTCCTAGACTAATCAAATTTGCAGTGCAGAAGGAATGGTGGTTGCTGGTGGCTGGGCTGAGCATAGTTCCGCTTGCATGTGATAGATACTCGGAGAGGAGAAATGGAGAGGGCTTTGGAGAGAGACGGTGGCAATGCTTGCACCAGTAGGAGAAAACCTTAGTGTGATTCTGCATGCTAAGAAGAGCAAATAGGGTGCAAAGTCAATTTAAGGAATTTGGTCAACACCCTGCAGTTGGTTCAATTCAGAAAGATTTTAAAAGTTTTGAGTCTCATAGGCTTCAGCAATGAGAGACAGTAAAATGAGCCAGAAACCTAAGACCCCTGTGAAAGGAAAGATTCAGGAGGGGCCGGGCCCTTCCACAGTGTGACGCAGCTGAGAACCAAAGCAAGGACTCCTGGACGCCCAGGGATGCAGTGCCCACAGGGGCAGAAAGAAGGGTGTATAAGGCCTGAATTTTGGCCAGTGGAGCACACATTTGTCACAAGAATTGTGTTGCAGAATGCGTCACTTTTACAAGCAATTTAAGAGCTGCTACAAGTGATGCTGCTGGCTTAAGGGAAGCAGGACTCAGTGTGCCTCTTGTGGCGTCTTCCCCCACCGTCTTTCCCGCTTGTCTCTAGGAGAATCTGTAATGAGGGTGAAGGGAATGCCCCTACGCAGGGGTTCTTCCTGCGGTGCGAGGGTGTTGGATTTAGCAATATCACTGAGAATCAATCAGCATCCACATCTCCTAGTGTGGCTGTATCTATTCGACAGGCTAGGATACTCCTGGCAAAACAGGTCACAAACTGAAATGGGTTTTCAGATGTAGGTTTCTGGGGAATGAAAATGAAATGAATATACATTTTACAGATGAGTAAATACTGCATATCTCACCTATCTATCTATAAAATATTTGTGTGACTATGAGGAGTATCACATTATTACAGAATAATTCCTTTTAACAATTATTGATAATGTATATTTTTATTATAGTTGTAATTACTGGGAAAAAAACCCAAGAAAAACCTTGCTATTTTAAGTGTAATCCTATATATATTGGAAGTAAATGCAGTACTCACTCCTAATGAATTTATGCTTCTACCTGCAAACTTTTCTATACGCATAGCATGGACTATCAATTCCTTTGGCCTGATATCTGCCCAGAGACTGAGGAGAAGCCATTTCTCCCATGCAGACAGGGCCCTACAGACTGATTGTGCTTTCCAATGCTCTTCCCTTACTCTGCTTTCCTGCTACCAAGACTTAAGAGATTTCCTTCACCATATCCTTCCACCACTATGGTTCTGACTTGGAGCCATCCAGCTGTGAAATAAAGATTTTCCCTGGAAGCCCAACGAAACCTTCCATCCTTCGAGCTGCAGTAGCAGGCAGTTATGCCAGCACAGTGGAAGTTGGCTGATGAACTTATTTCCAGTTTCTAGCTCAAAAATGTACACTCAGTTTGGGAAACAATTGGCCTTCCATATGAGTAAATGTGAAACAGTGTTACCTGATATCTTAGGGTAAAACACTTCGCTATGTTATGCATGGGAATCATTGTCAAGCACATGCCTAGTTGTTTTTAGTTCACTGAAATTCAGCCTCTTAAACTCAGGAAATGTGTGATGTTTCACAAGTCAGAACATAAGTGGGACTATGTTCCTGTCAGTATGTTCTTCTCACCCATTTACAGGGGTGTCATGTGGTGAAGGGTCATATATACATGGTAATCACAAGTTATGAGAATTTATGTAGTTACACCAATTAATCAGTCCTCAACCTGTAAGGCATTTGGCATGTAAATTTAGATTATATGGGATGTCAGACACGTGTTAAAACAATTTGCAAATGTGTGATGGAAAGTTTAAAATATAGCTCTTATTTGTTGCCTTGATGAGGTTCTGAGAGGACCTACTTCACAGGCAGTGCTGACTTCTGGGACCCGCATCACCCCTTTTCCACTGAGATCAGCACATGTGTTTGAAATCATGGAACTTGGGAACAAAATCCCATATTTCACTCTGCCTGGCCTCTTTGACCACATCACAGCCCACCAATTTCTCTTCAGGGTCGTTCTAGCAGTGACAATATCCACCCTCCCTGGTAATAGCCTCATGGTCCTCCTGATTCACCAGGACCCTCGGCTGCACACGCCCATGTACTTCCTGCTGAGCCAGCTCTCCCTCATGGACCTCATGCTGGTTTGCACCACTGTGCCCAAGATGGCAGAGGGCTACTTGACTGGGAGGAAGTCCATCTCCCTCCTTGGATGTGGGCTGCAGATCATCTTCCTCCTGACTGTGGGAGGTAGAGAGTCCTTCTTCTTAGCAGCCATGTCCTATGACCGCTATGTGGCTGCGTGCCACCCGCTGCGATATGCCACGCTCATGAGCTGGCAGTTGTGTCTGAGAATGACTTTGGGGTCCTGGTTTCTGGGAGTAGCTGATGGGCTCATGCAGGCTGTGGCTACCCTGAGCTTCACCTATTGCAGCACACCCAATATCAATCATTTCTTCTGTGAGGACCTGGTGCCCGTGTGTTTGTCCTGCAATTACATCTTTGCCTTTGAGTATGCCATGTACATCTGCTGCGTTCTGATGCTCCTCATTCCCTTGTCCCTCATCCTGACGTCCTACAGCTTCATCCTCACTGCTGTCCTGCGCATGCGCTCCACAGAGGCCCTCAAGAAGGCCTTCGCCACCTGCTCCTCCCCCTTGTCTGTGGTGGCTCTCATTTACAGAGGTGCCATTTTTGTCTACATGAGACCCAAATCTTACAGGTCAGCCAACCACGATAAGGTGGTGTCAGCCTTCTATACCGTCTTCACCCCTATGCTGAATCCTGGGATCTACTCCCTGCGGGATATGGAGATCAAGGGAGCCCTGAGGAAGTGTGTGAGCCGGTTTGTTGCCTCAGGTAAAAATTAAGAATGCCCTGACAAAATGTTTTGTGGTTGTGCGTGCTTGTAATCTCAGAACTTGGGTAATATGAGCCAAAGCCAGTGAAATTCCCAGCCCAGCTTCAACAGGTTTGAATTTAGCTGGACTTTGTCTCAAAATTGTGAAAACAAAATGAAAAAGCCTAGGAATGTAGTTAAGTGTAAATGTAGTATGCTCAAAGCCCACTATTACAGGGTGAAAAAAGAACAAAAACAAACAAATCCAGTGATTTCCAAAACCACCTGGTGTTACAGAGTGACTTCATGAGATTTTGTTGAGGAAAAGTATCCCATAGCCTTCCATTTACATAAAGGGTATGCTTCACAGTGTCTGCTTATACCTGGAGTTTTCATAACAGCAGACTTTAATTTTCATTTGTTTTAAACACAGGTAAGCAAGATATTCATAACATTCACAGGAAAGCTAACACAACTTTTACTTTTACTTCTAAAATGTATGGATGTATTGGTCTTACCACAGATATTGTTAAATGCATCACACACTGCCTATTTGTCCTTATTAAATTGGAAATATTCATCATTTTCCTTAAAGAAAGCCTTGTGCAGCTTATGTTTGATGTGTCTGGATTTTCAGCATCACTACTTTTGTACATGGAATGATTGCTAGGTAAAACAATCCTGACTTGTGTATAAGCCCTGTGACAATAGGACTGAGTGTGACGCTGGTGTGTTGCTAGTGTGAGACAGGAAGAAGCCTGTTCCTTGTAGGACGAGGGATAAAGGATGGACTTGCATCCTGGCCGGGCTCTGCCAGTAGTGGACCGGCTGTATCACGCTACCCCAAGGGCACTAACTGCTTATTTCTGGAATTTTGCATATGATGTTCTTGTCCTGGTATTGATTGCACGTAAATGATGATGCAGGAAAGAGAACCATAAGTGGGCTGAACTGTAGCTTCTCCATCTCCAACTGTGATTTATTGCTTTCATATTTTCTGCTTTTAAATTTTAGATGATTCTGCAGTTAGAGTTCTGTTAATAAGCTGTCATCACCACTCAAATTGTGATTTTCTTAAATTTGCAAATTACAAATTCTTTTAAAAAATATTAGTTCAGCAAATTCCACAATCAATTCTTACTCAAGTAATGAACTAACTACCCATGAAACTTTGAGATTTTACTATAGGCCTTGCTTCACATAGAGCTATAATTTCAAGCAATAGTGATTTCACAGTCTGGGTTTCCTTGTAGCCAATTTTAAGACTTGCACTTCTGCTTTATGCCTGTTCTCATACACACTGCACCCTCCCCTGGAACCTTCTCTGTCCTCCTGTGAGACTCGGACTCAGTGGGGACAATGGCCAGACTTTTCTTCCCCTTATCTAATGCTCCATCAAGGGCAGGAGCAGTCAGTACTCCTTTCCTGTGTCTCTCTCAGCTCAGATCTCTGCCTTTCAATATTCATTGGGGATTTGTTCCTCTCAATTACCACAAGTAGATCATTGTCTAAAATATTACCAAATGGAGCCCCGTTACTTTGTTGATGGAAATCTCAAGTGTGTGCACTTTGATGCTGATACAATTAATGTTCACTTTCTGGATCATGCACATTTATTTCTCTTTGGAAACCAGTGATGAATTTCATAGTTTTTTTTTAATGGCCATCTAATTTAACATTTTAACTGCAATTCAGTGAGATTAATTTTCTTCAAATATTATTAACCTCTCTTATTTTATAATTGTAGTAAGTGTAATAGCAGCTAAAATTGGTTGAATGTATGTTTCCTTGATTACTGAGTGATGCTGCCATATTTTATTGTCTGTTTTGTTGTCTTCTCTGGTTAAACGTCAATCTCCTTTTATTGTAGAAAGACAAAGGACAATGAAAGCACTGCTATTCCACTGCATATACACGGGGTCTGATAACTCAATAGTAAACAAGATTCACTGTTTCCTCACAGTGTGTAGTGTGCTATCTGCTATTGTATTTTCAACATATATTTGAATTTGATGCTTAAAATTTAACACTTTCAATGAACATTATGATTTTGTCATATCTGTACTTCTCTCATTTTACTTGAGGAACACAATTTTGGTTCAATTATGATTCATAAATTTTAGCAAAAAATCCTTTTTTCTTGCAGAACTATACATTGAATGTCTGAAACTAATTTTCTAGGAAGAATTTTGCATTGATAAAATACATGTCAGGTAGAAAGATAACAAAATTGATTAAAATAGAATTTTAGTTTCTTGGATTGTACTTATCTTTTATTGATGAGTGATTTTAAGCCTGCAGCTATTTTGAGGAAAAGGTCTTGGAAAACTGAAGTGACCCCCCGAGGCTGGCTTGAGGGTTTCATGTTAAAGGGCTCCCTGCTCTGTGCCGGGGTGAGTGCAACTCACAACACAACGGCCAACAGAAAAGGCAACAAAAAGTAAAAGAACATGAAGAAGTTCTCAAAGTTCAAAAGAAGCACATAGATGTACGCACACAGCATGTGAATAATATCTACATATGGTAAGCATAAAAGGTCTCAGGAAGTCTCACTAGGGGATTCCCTCCAGCCAGGACCACTAAAAAGAGGCCACAACTGCAGGCCTCCCTCCACCAATTCCACCCACTCCCTTTAGCGATATGAAACACACCTCCATTTTTTATTTACAAGGAACATTTCAAGTGAAATTTGTCACATCATTCTGAGTAGTATACATATTGTAATTGGCACATCATTAGCTTGAAGTGTTTTTCTCATATAGTGTAAATAGCAAGGAAATAAAACAGTAGTGAAAAACAGGAAAAGATTGTACTAGATTTTGCAAGTGGGAATTCGGAGGGCTATAGGAGCTGAAGAAATTCCTCCTTCAGACCTGGTTCCAGGCACAGAGCTCAGCCATGTCTTGCCCTGACTGTGTACTTGTGTTTTTGTTTTGTTCAACCTTAAGAGAATGGCCCCCCCATCTAAATTTTAGGCTTCACAAAACAACGTTGTCTTTGGATATCCTACAAACATTATCATTAGGGTATCTTACCAAATCCCACAATCTATAATTCCTGAGCACTAGAGTTTCCTTCTTGCACATTTTCATAGAGTATTTGGCAGAGGGAAGAGAAAATATTCCAAGAGAAAATTTTCCAAGATAAAGAATAGCAGGCATTATGTGAGACACAGGAAACATAAAATACATGATCTTGGAAAAGGAACAGGTACCATAGCTAAGCTCAGGACAACATAAACCTGTATGTGCACGTGTGTGTGTGTGTGAGTGCGTGTGTGTGTGTTTGTGCACTTTGAACTTGAATTCCCAGTACCTTCCCTTCCCTACTTTTCTGCATATTTTCCCTTGTGTGGAGCAAAGAGATGACCTTGTGTTATTTCCCAGAAATATAGGCATATTGGTTAAATTTTGCTTCCTTTTAAATTCCCTGGACCAAATAACCTCTATAGCAAGAGTTCAAGGCTGAGTGTCACATTATTTGTTGGCTCCCACTGTGAGCCTAGGCACAGCTAAGTGCTACTGGCTCTACCATTTGTTTTGTCCCTGTGGATTTTTTTATATAGGAGTAAGAGTGTCCTAGTTCTGTGATCACACCCACTTTTGAAATTTTTTTAGGAAGAAACTATGCAACCGTAGGTCAAACTATAACCTAGATTTGGTCATTTGTTGCATTATGATGTTTGCATGTTTCACATTTCTATATGTTCATATATACTATGTTGCTTATATAATACAATTTCTGTGACTATCACAAATGAACAATAGAGTAAGGAGTATTGTTAAAACTTATGAACTGATCATTGTGGTGTTTTCCACTTCAAAATGTACTTTTAACAATGACCATGAGCTTTTATCTTCTTCTTTGTAGTCCAGACACTAGTCCTAAGAAGCATCATCTCTGCTTTGATATAAGGTTTAATTGTGCATCACAGACCAGGTTTTCCCAGAAGGCAACTAAGACAGCACAGTGAGTCTCCACCTTTGTTACGCACTCAGCACACTTACAGATGGCAAGTCTTTATTGGGTGAGGAAAATGATCACATGTTTATGTAAATTCTGACTTCAACTGAATTTTTAGTGCTAAGTGATGGAAGATTTAGTGAGAAGAAAATCAAGAACCTTTTAAATTCACAGCACAATATTATTGTTAAAATATTTTTCCAATTTAAGATTTGTACTTTTCAGTTTCACTTTCATAAAAGATATAGTAAATATCTTGATTCCATCAAAATAATAATGAAGATATACCTTGCTGTCTTGAAATATTTTTCTGTGTCCACAATTTCATTCCAAAGTTAATCAAATAACAGGTTTCTGTGACTTCCTGGAAACTCATGCAAATCATAGGGCAGGGACTCCTTCTGACAGTATAGATATTTTAAAATATATTCCATTAATGGAGGAAAACCTAGGAAAATTAGATGTATCTCTTTATAAAATGCCCTTTAAGTCACAACTGAAGGACACACAGCCTGCTTCAAAGACAGCTATTCTGCTTTGAGCTGCTAGAAACACAGGTGTGTATAGATCACTGTCATGTGAGGTCTGTAGATCTTTCCAGAATATACCGAGGAGGTGAATAACTGGGTCACATGAAAGCTCTATTTTTAGTTTTGGAAGAATCACCACACTGATTTCCATAGTGGTTTCACTATTTTACTTTCATACCAGCAATACTGAAAGGATTATTTTTCTCCATAGCCTCACCAGGACATTGTTTATAGGATTTTTTGATAATAGCCGCTCCTTTTGGAGTAAATACTCTTAAATACTGCATGATTTCCCTTATATAAGAAACCACATGTTAAGCAGTAAAACAACGATATGTAATAGGAAAATGAGAGATGGGTCTTTTGCAAAACAAAGGACTAACAGCTGGGTATGACACATGGAGAGAAGGGATGAAAAAGTTAGGGTGTGTTATGTACATGCACAACTGCCCCTGCAGAATATAGTAATTGTGTAAGGCAAATGTGTATGAAGATAAATAAAAATTAAAAATCATGACTGAAACTATCATTTATAGCTCTGTGTTTTGCTTGAATTACTCAGAGAGAGTACCATGACATTCTTTGAATGTTGATATTCTTGATTGCCTCATACTGGCCTGGATTAATTATCCAGGTAGTGAATAACATCCACAAAAACAAAACCAAGGAGTGTGCTTAGTACTGTTTGGTGTTGCAGTGAAGTCATGTTGGGTTTCAAGCATTTATGATCTGGGACATGTTGCATAGTGTGACAGAAGCAGGGAAAGTACTTCCAGAGTGTCCTCTGCCTAGTGTGGGGTGCTGGGCACCACTGTATTCAAATTGGTGGAGACTCATATCTTCCTCCTTCCTTTCCACCTCAAAATTTAATATTACACTTAACAAATAATTATACTAATATCATTACAGTGAAGTATCACTGCATTTATCTCGGAACTGTTACATGCACATAACACACCTTGATTATCTTCCATTCTGCTTCTGCCCAAACCCTTTTCCAAGATCCTCTTCCAATCTTCACAAAATCTATATCCTAACATTCTTTCCCATCATCAGTCTTTATGATTTTTAAAATATATTTTCATTTTGGATTTCTTGGTATTATTTCTTGTGCAATTTAAAAACTTGCCGCCTATCCATATATGAACAGGAGTTCTTTATTTTCCAGCAGATTCAGGATTCTACTTTAAGTAGGTGTTTTATCCTTTTTCCTTTGATCTTAGTTCAGTGTAAAAGATATGAGGCTTGATTTATTTGCTAGAGGTTGATAATAAGTTTCCTAGCACAATTTATCAGACACTGTCTCATTTCCAGCTTTATGTGGAAGCATAGGGAGAACTTAAGTGGATATTGTTTGAATGAGAAGGCAAATTGTGCTGCATTAAAAAATAAAATTAACTTCTCTTACTGTGATTTAAAATTAAGAAAAATCCTCAGGCCAAACATTAAATCAGATGAAGTTTGCATTTCCACGTATTAACTTTAGAATAATCTGAAGCACTGTGAAATGTTTTGGCAGACAGAAGCATTGCTAAGCATCATAATGGCATACCTGGATGATTCACTTCAGAAAAAAAATGAAGGTTGCGACAAATTAGGACCTTTCACAATTTCTTAAATCACGCAGCAGACACATCCCTGTGGATCACATGGCTGGAAGAAGCTTCACCTTTTTTGTTCTTTTCTCAGAGTATGCACAAAAAGGATGTTCATGGGAAGCTCACAATGCTGCAAATCAAATTTCCTTTTTGATTTCGTTGTCTTTTTTTGCTTCACATATTTTGAGTTTCTTGAAAGAGCATTTCCTGTGCAGTTCAGGCTGGTCTTGCACTCACTTGATAACCCACGCTGGCCTCAAACATACGGGAACCCTCTCTCAGCTTCTGAGTCCTGGATTTAAAGGGCTGCACTATCACACCTGACTCATTTTCAGCATGGATTAATTGTGCTGTTTAATGGGACTCAGTGTTTTATTCCCATAACAGCATATTCCAAGCTCATGTCATGAATTTCAGCCCTTCCCTGCTTTCTCAGTCTTCCTGCCCACGCCTCAGTCCGGGACCAGCAACTGTTCTATTTCCTGCTCACCATTTTTGTTACCACACATGAGCGAGAACAAATGATCATAGATTTGTGTTTGTGGTTTCAATTCTGAGTCTGGAAGAAAAGTATGAAAGATTAACAAGTATAGAAATAACATTATATGGAATAGCAAGACAGTCATAAACACATACAATATTTCATTATATGATTGTAGAGGTATAGTTAATGTACCTAAGGAATTTATGCTATGTTATTATATGATTATTTTACACTACATTGTTATATAATTGAAAGGATAATTATCATTTTTAAAAACAAAGAGAAGATGCCATTGTACCTGTAATACTGTTTCCTTTGTCTTTCATTTCAAAGTTCACTTTATGATGATCTACTGTTGCTGATGTAATATGGGTAAAGATAAAATATTTTACATTTAAATAAAAGCATTAAGAATAGTTATCTCTGTTCTGCTTTTATCTCGACATCTCTCCAATGACTCATGTGCTCAAAATTGGAACTTTTCAGAAGTGTTTTAGTGTAGATATGTGATGTTGGGGTTAAGGTGGTGGTGGATTATTCCACTAGTTGCCTTATCAGTTGAATAGCAGGATGAATGTCTGACGGTTGGAAGTTTACCAGTTCTGGGTGTGCATATTGGGAAGACCCACCATGGATGTGGGTGGCACTAACCCGAAGCCTGTAGCTTGGATGAGAGAAAAAAGCAACGGGTGGCCTTGTTGTTGTTGCTTCTGGCTGCTGCCTCCACCCTACACTGCCATGGATGGTTCCACCTCTGTGGTGCCCATCTGTCATACCACCCTGCCTTAGAGCCATCCAAGTGTATGCCAAAACTATGTACTGAGCCTTCCACAAAGTGAGATGAAATAAACGTTCCCTTCTCTAACTTCGGATAGCAGTGAAGGACGGTAGCATCTCCCCGCATTGTGGAGAATTCGGACTGAAATAATGAAAGCTAGAATGATACCCAGTGTGTGCCCAAGACCGGACAAAGTCCTGCAAAGAGGGCGCTGGTGCCCGCCGGGTGTCCCCGGCAGCTCCAGAAGGACACTTGCTGACCTTGTCCCTCTGGCATCCATGGGTCTTGGGTGGCTGTGCACACCCTTGATTCACAGCTTAGCTCTTTCTCAGGTGAAAGTGTGCCAAGGTGGTCTCTGCATGTGCGGTTTGGCTGCAAATGAGATTGAGTCAGAGGAGAGTGTATTTAGGTCCAAGCACACATACTGGAACGTCTTCTCCTGAAACATGGCCAAAGAGAGAAAAAATGTTAGATGTTCTCTACTCTTTCTGCTGAATCACAAGTTCTAAAGTTCTTTATTTTTTGGGTGGTATTATGAGTGAAAGTTGAGAATATCTTTTCAAAATAGTTAAATGTTCTATTTATTATGGAGTTGTATAACTTGGAAAAAATGGGGTTAGACTTAAGACAAAAATTTTACACTCATAAACACACACACACACACACACACACACACACACACACACACTTCATTGATTTTATTTAAATCTCATACCTTTTACCTTTAGGATAAACTAAGCTCCAAGCATCAGGTCCCATGCCACCCCTGGTGTATTGACACCTGTAGGGTAGGCACATGTCCCCCATCACTGCCTGGCACGGGGTCCTCAGGCTGTCGCCTTCTCTGGAGCGCTCTCAGCCCTCAGTGGGTTCCACTCAGAAAACAATGAGGTCCTGACATGCTCCTGTCTGTGGCTGCCCACATGGGGTCAGGCTGGGCCCCCTGGGGCTGAGTCTTTCCTGAGACTGGGACCCCAGGTGTTCTCTGTCATTAACACAAGTCTCTCTGATTTCCTATCTTGACTCCTACAGCGATGAATTTAACTGCAGTGACCAGTGAGGAGGTGGAGTCTGAAGTGTCTTTTCCCATAGAAACCCTCTCTGATGTGTCCTCCCACACCAAGTAAAGGGTCTCATCCTCTCTGTCACCACAGAAGTGTCCTGTGTTTAAATGAAAAGCTGAACCCGGTGCTCTGAGTGTGCCAGCTTGTCTCTGACCAGTGGTCAAAGACAGGGACTCTAGAGCACAAAAGTATCTTTCAAATCCCCAAAGTAGGGAAAATTATAATTTTTGATTTCAACATTACCAATAAAATAATAAGCAAGAGTCTGACATTGACAGAAAGATACAGGGACCAATTGAATAGAACTGGAGCCCCCCAAAAAATCACATAAATGATCACCTATGTTCCAAATGTTCTAGTACTATTACATGGGAAAAGTATAATTTTTTTTAAAATTTTTAAAGATTTTATAGAAATGGTAGCACATGAAATCACACAAAGGACAGGAAAAGTATAATGTTTTCATTATGTGTGCTCGGAAATTGATATTTGCATGTAACAAGTAAATTTGAACCATTGTGGATTAAAAGCCTCAATAAAAAGACTAAAGAAATGAAACTCTTGAGAGAAATACAGTTTTCATATATAATCTTCATTATAGTGATTTCAGGAAGGATTTCATATGTAAGACCAAAAAATCAAAGGTTTAAAATAGATACGTTTTACTTCATCAAAAAATTAGTTTTTTTTCACATTAAAGAACATTTTCAAGGCAAGGAAATTATAACCAGTTCACTTGCAGATGTACTTGTAAAATATATAATGTATAAATATCAAGAACACAGAAAAATTCTCCATATTGAAAACAACAATTGGGGCTGGGGGTATAGCTCAGTGGAATAAGCGCTTGCCTAGCAAGCGCAGGGTCCTGAGTTCGATCCCCAGTACCGCCAAAAAAAAAAAAGAAAACAACAATTATTACAAACCCAAATCCGCACAATTTTTATAGGTCAGGAAAGGCTGGGGTGTGGGGCACTTGTGAAGCTCTCCTGAGCCTCCAGCTTCACTACCCAGAAGTAGCCACAAATGGGCATGTGGAGTGATCACAGCTCTTCCCTGAAAACAATGTACAAATGGCAATAGGCACAGAGGCAGGTGGTCACTTTATTGTTTATTAAGGAAAAGAAAACCAGAACCTCATGAAGGTAAGCTCATGCCCAATAGGAAACCTGTTATCAAAAAAGGAAAGAAAAATTAGAGAAAAAGAAGGGAGGGAGGGAGAGAGGCAGGAAAAGCAGGAGGGAGGGAGGGAGGAAGAAATGAAGGGAGGGAGGGAAGCAGAGATGGAGGGAGGGAGGGAGGGAGGAAGGAAGGAAGGAAGACACACATCAATGACAGGATCTTCATTCATTACCAAGGGGAGTTTAGACTTGGGAGCCACAGTGAAAATGGTTTAGCAGGTCCTGCACATGGAAGGCAAGGAAGTGTTACATTTTTTAAGGAATTCCAGGTCATTCAAGAACTAAAACAGGGCACACAAATGGAATTTCCTGCACCAATGTTTATAGCAACACCATTCATGATAGCCAAGCTCTGGAAACCATATCAATGCCTAAAAGCATATGACACAACAGGTAAGCTATGTGCACCCAATGTAATATTATTGGGCCTTTAAAAGGAATAAAATTATAATACATCCCATAAGGATGAGCCTTGAGCACATCATTTCAAAGACAATAAGTAAGATTCAAACAGGCAAATATTGCCTTAGTCTTTATAAGAACCATAGAAGGACAGTGGTACCTTGGTTCATGAACCAAATTCTCTCAGAGATTCTGGTCACAAACTAACCTGGAAAGACCCAAATCAAATTTCCTGATAAGATCAACATGGAACCTGACCACTGAATTTCATTTGATTCTCATCCAACTTGGTTTGTGACCAGAATCATAGAAAGAATCAAGTTCATGACCCAAGGCGTCATTGTAACTCATACATTCAGAAGAATAGTGTTACCAGGACTAAAACATACAGAAAGAGGAGTTTTTGCTTACGGCATGAGTTTGAACAGAGTGGGTGAGGAGAGGCTCTGGAATTGCGTGGTGCTGATGCTTGCACAAAAATGAGAATCTGCTAAGTGGAACTGAATAACCTTATCATAAACAATTAAATCATAATTTAATTTGGTGCCTCTTTTATGGAAATAGCATTTTCATTTGCTATTTGGTGCCTATTTTATGGAAATGAAAATGTAGAACAAATAGACCTGTAGGAGACCAATAGGCTGTCTTCTCAGAAGGACCCTCCCTCTACTTCAGTTATTAGAGATTCTGAAACAGCTCCTGAGGAACATCTCCTGTATTATTAGCATGAAAAATTAGTATTGGATCTTTCAAAAGCAGCATTATACCAAAGTGATAAATGCTTTATTACCCATGGATGCATTAAAATACCTTTCTGAGATAATAGTTATTGTCATCATGACAATAATTTGATATATATATATATAGTACTTGAAGCAAATTTGAGGTTACTCCTCAAATGCTAGACATTTTAAGAATTTCTTCCAATGTGCTTATGGTACATTTATCATATTGCATTGTAATTGAGTAAATTTGTTACCCAGTAAACCAAAACATGGAGATGCTTTCTGGTAATGCACTGGATGAATAACACATATATAAAACATGTGGTCCCATCACACTTTGACATGTTATGATATTGGAAAAGCCTGAAAGAATAATTCCCCGTTCAGTTGACCCTTAACACATCTAGGAACATTTAAAAGAAAACCTGGCAGGGCTCCTTGCCCAGCCTTGGCCCAAGGCCAGCCCACGTGCTGTGGACTTGGTCTCTGTGGTCCCAGTCCCCGTGGACTTTCCTGAGTGAGTGTATATGCAGACAGCAGACCACTTTCATGTCAAGGTGGCCTGGATTCATGAGACCTCTGAGTGTTCACACAAGTATCACCGCTAAGCACAGGGATGAGAGGTGAGCATGTGGGCTGCTGGGAAATGTTACAGATGATTTCCAGAAATATAGCTTTGTCCATGTGAGATCTATGAGACTTTCGTCTAACATCCACATGTGAAGAGAGATGAGAAACACACAGTAAATTTTTACATAGAACTCAGACTTTTAGAAAGTCTCTAAAAATAAAATGTGAGATAAGAAATTTGTAAAACTAGGTTTTCTTTTTACAAGACAATTTTAAAAGAAATTTTCTTTGGCTAACATGACTTTAAAAGATAGATACATAAACAGACAGGTGGTACATGATTGATAGATTTTTCATTAAAATATATAAGTGAACCTGCTTGTTAAATATTTTTTTAAAATGTGAAGCTTGTTTCATATATAAAATGAAAATTATCATAAAATGTGGGAAAAACATGAGTGTGATTTTGGATTCCAAATGATAATTGATAGTGAAATTAATTGATAATCCAGACAATCACTGATATTTTCTATAAAATACCTATTTTTAAATATAAAACTAATAAGACTGAGATATACCATAAATGATCCTCTGCATTCGAAAGTAGGGCTTTCTAAAATAATAATAATGACATCACATGGTAAATATATATTAAAAAGTTGTACAAATTCAAATATTTCAAAATGTGAGATGTTATTGTGTCTTAAATGAACCAAGACATTTACAGAGAAAACTATTCTTCAGAATAAATAGTATTCATGGAGTGGGAGCAGAGGTACAATGCCTTGACCCATGGTGCACCTTCTGGGTGTGGAAAACATTTGGAACATTTTGAAACTTCCTTAATTTGACTTGTTAACGTGCATTTTTTCCTCCAAGAGTGGGGATTTATGCATGCACGTAGGCAAGGTGCTTGAATAGATATCAATTGCTTGGGACGAACCCTCTCGGTCCCAGGATTATGGTCCACCATGGACACATTCCATATTTAATCTCCCATGACACGTTTGTTGTAGATCGACTCTAAGTTTAGAAAATAAGGACTGTAATCCACATCAGAATGGTGAAGCTCAGTGATGAAACTGGTGTAGAATTCCAGGCCCAATCGCTGCAGGTGACAGCCGGAAGTGCTTTTCATACTAAAGTATAAATGTGCTCCAGGGTTTGAAGCGAGCAGAGGACGTTTGTAAAGATAACGCTGCCTCAGGAGCGGGTCTGATCTGCCTGGGCTCAAGGGGAATCTGGTGAGGAAGTGGCACGTGAATGTCCAGATTCTCAGTGCTGTGGAACATCCTTTTTTCTTATTTCTCACTTTCAAGTGTTTTTGGAGAGTTCTTTTCCCTATAAGTACAAGGGAATCTCAAAAGAGATGTATTTTTATTTCCACAGTATTTTAAGTGAGATGAACCTGGTGATTGTAAAAGCTTTTCATCTACATTTTATACAAAACTACATAAGGAAACTTTTCCACTAAATCTCCTTTGAGGAGTTAAGCTCTTTTCTAACCTCCACATTTTCATTCAGTAGTACTGTGGCTGCTGTATGCTTTCTAGTTGTAAGGTCCATATTGGAAGGGTTCAGAGTTTCATTGGAATCGCGCAGGAGTTCCGGTGACCCACGCTTTTCCAGCCCATGCTACGCTTAATTCTAATGCTTCACGTGTTTGACACCAGCAGTGTCTTCTACTTGCTGCACAGTCATCTAAACTGTGTGAAACAACAGCAGTGACTGCATCAGAAACTTTAATGCCTTCTGACACTTAATTAGAAACAGTAGATAAACTGGGAAACATCAGTGAAACAGGCGGTGAAGATAAGAGCGGGATGGGAATGGCAGGGAGCTGTGCTCCTGCTGCCATGGTGAGGGCGCCAAGGTAGACTGCACTGCGGCCACTCACGTGGGCGTCCACGCTGGACGCTGAGCGCTCATCCTGCGCTGCCGCGCAAGGACCAGCAACAGCTCAGGGTTTGTCCTCACTGCACTGGTAGGAGTGAGGACCAGAAAGCCGTGTCCATTAAGTCAAACGCACTTTCCTATGAAGTGGGAGAGGTAGAACTATACCAAGTTTTGTGCATCCAGATTATGCAAACAGGCGGAATAAATCCACTCTCAACTTGACCAAAATTTGGAAGATGTAGCTCCGTAATTTGCTTCCCCTTATCTCCCTGCAAGCCTGGCTGCTGCTTTTATCCCCGCTTCTGCTGATGCGGATTAGTCTCCCTGGAGCTTCAGGGCTGTATACAGTTTAGAAGGAAGCAGGAGTACGCACACGCAGATGCTCACCGTGCATTCCAAGTCCCTTCACCTCCTAAAGACGGTAGCTCTCTTGCTTCTGTACCACTCTAAATGATTACAAAAAGGTTTATATATTTGCAAAAGCTATCAGAATTTGAACTAAAACAATATAAGAAATTAAATCCTTTTCTCTTTGCCTAGACTTTGTTATAAAAGCAGTTGAAGGAAGGAGCCATTTCTTGAAGGTCTCAGTTTCAGGACAGTGAAGAACTAAACTTCTTTATCCTCCAGAGAACAGTTTCCTGAGTCACTCAGCTTAAATTCTGTAAGATTGAATTCACACTACTGTCAGCCATGGGACTTCATTCTTATAGGTGGACATGCAGGCAGATGCAGGATCAGATTTTAAGAACTGAGATACCCTTACTGGGAACCTGTGGTTTGGAGCCCTCCAGGAAAGGCTGATGTGTCTCAGGGTTATAAGGTTGCTGTCCGACAGGAAATTGAAAAGTTCCTCTGGGGAGGTCCAGCTTATCAAGATAACTTACAGGTCATGCAGGCGGAGGAGGTGATCTCAGTGTTTGCAAAACGTGGTAGAGAATTTTCTTGGGTTTTTATTCTGCTTGTTTTTTGAGATTTAATTTCTTTTCAAAGTGTGTCTTTCAGTTCCTTATATAATTTCTAGTGAAGCAAACTTAAATATTTCCTTTGAATGTTAAATTTTATAAAAGCAATCTACCCTCAGATACGAAGTGAAAGTATCACAAGGTGTGAAGAAAATGTATTAAAATGTGGGTCTATAATTTAGATACTTCCACTGATGGATTTGCAGAGTTGCAGTTTAACAAAAAGTTTCTTTCTCATGACAACAGATTTTCTAAGGGAATAAAATATCTGAACTTGAACAAAGGGATTAAAGCAATAAGGTTTTCAAAAACTGACAGATTTATGATGATTTGTTCATATATATTTGCCCTTTCAGATGAATGTGTGAGGCAGAAAATGGAAATCTTTTAAAAATCTGTTTTTTATTCAAGAGCTGTAATAGCTGGATATGTCAGTTTTAGTAAAATAATGAATTAAAATCACTCATTATTTTGCACATTTCATACTATTGCCGTCGACTCTTAGGAAAAGCTAATCAAATGACATGGAAAATGACACTCAGACTTCTACTGACTTCATCCTCCTGGGCCTGTTTCCTCCATCAAGGGTCAGCATTGTGCCCTTCATTCTCATCTTTGCCATCTTCCTAATGGCCCTGGCTGGCAACCTGTCCATGGTCCGGCTCATCCTCCTGGACGCCCACCTCCACAAACCCATGTACATCCTGCTCAGTCAGCTCTCCCTCATGGACCTCATGTACATCTCCACCACTGTCCCCAAGATGGCTTCTGGCTTTCTATCTGGAAACAAATCCATCTCCTTGGTTGGGTGTGGGATTCAGTGTTTCCTCTTTCTAGCTTCAGGAGGTGCAGAAGGACTGATCCTGATGTCCATGGCCTATGACCGTTATGTAGCTATTTGTAATCCTCTGCACTACCCCATCCGCATGCACAGAAAAGTATGTGTGCTGATGATCCTAAGATCCTGGGCAATGGGCGCTGTCAATGCCTGTGCTCACACACTGTACATCCTCCGTATCCCTTATTGCAGGTCCAGGGCCATCAATCATTTCTTTTGTGATGTCCCAGCCATGCTCTCTCTGGCTTGTGGGGACACCAGCATCCATGAGTACACTGTGTTCCTCAGCACTGTGCTCTTTCTCTTGATTCCTTTCATGGTCATTGCATTTTCCTATGGGAAAGTTCTCCTAGCTGTCTACCGCATGCGTTCCCAGGAAGGCAGGAAGAAGGCCTATTCCACCTGTAGCTCCCACCTCACCATGGTGACTTTCTACTATGCACCGTTTGTTTACACTTATCTCCGCCCAAAGTCCCTCCGATCTCCAGCAGAGGACAAGGTCCTTGCTGTGTTCTACACCATCCTCACCCCAGTGCTCAACCCTGTGATCTACAGCCTGAGGAACAAGGAGGTGATGGGGTCCCTGGGAAGAGTGACTCAGGGAATATGCCCTGTGAAAATGTAAGCAAATTTCTGCCTTGGTATATTCAACAGTGGAGAGACACTAGAAAAAAATGTTTAACTCTGAGACCTCAAAAGTAGAATTAATGAGGCTGGGGATATAGCTCAGTGGAATAAGCGCCTGCCTAGCAAGCGCAGAGTCCTGAGTTTGATCCCCAGTACTGCCAAAAAAAAAAAAAAAGTAGAATTAATGTTAAAGGCTTGTAAATTCAAAGTTATGAAATAATGATAATTATGTATTTGTGTGTGTAAAGTTTGTTTTTCTTTATCTAACTTTTCCAGTAAAAATAATGCGTCTGCAATTTTCAATTCCGTACAATATTTTATTATAATGGAGAAACTAAAGGGAAAAATGCAGAAAACTTTTCAATGCTTTAGAATGTGCCATGTGATCAAAACCTGTGATGAAACTTTTACCTTTAAAAATTACAGTACAAGGCACATTGCCATGAATCCCCTCAAAACACTCAGCCTCATTTGCCCACATTCATCCCACTGCCCTCCCTACTTTCCCTACATCTTCCTTAGCTGACACACTGACTGCACCAAATGTATGTGATGGACAAAACCTGTGATTCCTTTTTCTCATGTTTAATATAAAAATATAAAGGGAGTTTTCTTGAATCCACATCATCAATTACACATTCCACACTACATTTATATATCCTGGACTCACAGTAACTGAGTAGGACACCACAGAGTACTGAAAACAGCAGAATTCTATTATCACTTTTAACACCCAGTGTCTGTTAAACAGCAGGCTGAGTGTTCTCAAACACCACAACTCTAAATAAACACTACCATCAGCGCATGAAATTCCCTGACTAAAGAACAGTTCATTTTGAGTGTCTTTGGGTAAAAGTAGAGTATAATACATGAAAAAGTGTAATATTATCTGTCAACTCTTGATTCTTCAATGAAATATATCAGCACATGTATGCCCATTCCTAAAACACATAAATCCATCCATATTCTATTTAATCTGTGTAAAACTGTTTTTTTTTTCTTGCTTCACATGTCCTTCATGCTGTATCTGAGACAAGGTGTCACAGTTCTCAGCCCAGGGTAGCCCTCAACTCCTGGGCTCAAGCCCTCTTACTGCCTCAGCCTCCTAAGTGTCTAACCTTATAGGCATATGGCACTACAGGAAGTATTTGGCACCTCATTCTTCCTCTCAATGACACAGAATTGGCTTTATTTTCCAAGTGTTGAATATGACTGCTCATCCAAAGCACTGTCTGATGAAGTAAATAATTCCTCTGGGCTGAACAAAGATTTTCAGAGAAAACTGAGAGTAAAAGATGCATTTTATGTGAGTTTTGACTCCTGATGTCTTTCAGTTCGGACTCAAACCCTTGTCTATCTTTGGTCACTGTGTGGTCCCTGTGTGGTAGGTGAGGGCTCCATCTTCCCTCTCTGAACAGAGATCTCAGGATGGCAGGGCCTCCCCTAGGTCTCCTGGGAAAGGTGGGGTCTTCCAGGGGTGTCCTGGTCCTTCTGTATCCTGGCTGCCTCATCCCGTGTCACCCACACAAGGTCTTGGGCTCTGTGGAGATGCTGCTGCCCTGTTCAGACCTCAGTGCCCAGGTTTACACTCAGTACAATCCATCTCCTCCTCAAATCCCAGACACAGACCTGTCCCAGGGGAGCTGGAAAATAATGGGTGTGGAGCTCAAGCCACTCCTTCCACATCCCATAAGGGTGCTCACCTCCCCCACCTCAAGCTTCAGCCTCCTTGGAGCCTGGAGAGCAAAACAGGGCCCTGCTCTGATGTTCAATGCAATTTGTTGGTTGTAACAAAAAGAAGCTTCAGCTTTTAAAGTTAGGGCTGCTCAGAGTCTGTGAATTCAGACATCAGGATACTGCTTCTGCCAGTATATTGAAAATTCAAATATTTTAAAAATGACACAAAAATTGTTGCAAACATATTTACTCCTGAAGAGAGGTAATAATTTATTTATTTATGAGATATGAGAAATTTGGGAACATGATTATGTATCTATTTGTAACAAAAAATGTAATGTGAATGTTTTGTGAATAAATCCCTACAGTGTCCATAGTAACATCACTTTCATTTTCTGTTTTAAGAAGATAGAATTGCCTTATAGTACAGTGACCTTTTCCAGAGGAAATAACAGGAACCTCTAGAATATCATTTATGTGACACTGATATAGGAATCACATAGGACCTCCAAATGATACAGGGGAAATATAATAATTCCCACCCTGCTACATGTCCAATACGCCAAGTTCCTCTTGCCCTGAATCAAAGAATGAATTCTAAGGAACATCTGAGGTTAAAAGTAGGAAATATTTATTGAGTGGAAAATACAGCAGGAACAGTCCCCAGTGGATTACTGTGGACCATACAACCATCACAAGTATAATGTGGGCTACAGTTATGACCAAACAATAAGATTATAAGTACAGCAGCTTAGGTAATATTAATCCAGTGTGGAATAAGTCATGTAGCAATGCACATAGGAAGAGCAAAGAACTTTTCAGGAAAGGAGGAGTTTGGAGGCTTTGGTCATCCCCCAGGTGACTGACTTCACTAGACCAGGGGTTACCCAAATTCCACCTTCATTCTGAGGCCTCCTATTTCACAGATGCACCTCTGGCCACAGCTGTAATGAGTTTTCATTTTGCCCCGGCTCTCCCCAGGTCCCACATCTGTCTCACTGCCTCTAGTGTTTCTTTGTCACCTGTCTGTCACAGCCTGAGCAATGACTATCACAGAGACTACAGAATCCTCCACATTCTCTGCCAATAAGTGCAAATCCTGTAACCCTCACTGGGGCAGCCCTCCCAGATTTCTTCTGGTTGCCAAGCACAATATTACCCTTCTGCTGCCCCATCAGATCACTATGCCCAGACTTCAGAGCAGCATTTTCAAACATTCTGATACCTGGGTCCTCACTGTGTTCTGCCAAGGAGTATGAAGCCCAGAATCCTCTTAGCTGTCTAAAATATACTGTAAGAATTTCTATTTAGATGCTCTCATTAAACTCATTTCATTGTTATCTAATTTCTTCCAATGTACGTGGGAAATAAACAACACCAGCAGCCATCATACCCAGGCATGTACTGCATCACAGTATGAAGACAACACAGGTCCTGACATGTGAGAGGCAGGTAGGAGGGGATGCTCCTCATGAGGCTGTCCATTCTTCTCACTGTATCAGCCCCGGTGGCCTGGAGCACAGCTCAGTGCCCAGCAGGACTCTGCCCACACATTGTCCCCAGGCCAGAGCCTGTCCCCATGGACTGCTCTCTCCTCTCTGGGTCTCAGGGGACACTCCACAGAGCACAGCTCATCCTTAATCTCAGTGCCCAGCAACAGAAAGACAGTAGTCCAAGTGCTGCTACGAGTCTCCTTGGAGGTTGCTGAAATGCCCTGTGCGGGAAGGTGCAGGTGATAGCTGCATTTGTCAGGAAGACACTCAAAAAGTCAAATAGGAAAACTCCATTGTTCATTAATGATGAAGGGCAGCAGGGCCTGTTCAGATTAACTTTAAGCCAGATTTTATCGAGACTGAGGAAGGTCACTGGATCTTGAGAGTGACGAGAGCTCAGCAGATGAACACACAGACAGTGAACCTAAAAATGCCCTGAGGAGCTGGGGTCAGGTTGGAGGTGGGAGGGCTGTGTGTCCTCAAGCCTGTGTCTCTTGCTCACTTGCTTTTGGACCTACTCAGCCTGCTGTCTGCTGAGCACTGATCTACATTTCCTCTCCCAGCCCTGCTGTTGTGAGATTCCTGTCTTGAAGCCAGCCACCATCAAATAAAGGCAAAGACAATTTAAACTGTCCTTTGAAGTTGTAGGTTTGGACATATTGTCCTAAACTGGAAAGCAGATCAGTGCAACAGATAATAAAGGCAGCAAGTTTTTCAATGTTGGGAAAACATTTCAATATGAGTTAGTAATTCTATTGTATTTTTTATTTACTATGAGGTAGGAGAAATTCTGGCAAGTGCTTTAGAAACAGACTCAGAAACAGATTTGAACTTGAATTTAAGGACAAATTCCTTTACTCTGCAAAGCTCTGTGCAGCAAACATCCTCCTCTGTGAGGTTCACACAACGGGAACTGATTTTGGAGCCTGTCTTGAGCATGTGCTCTGAAGGAGCACAGGTGCTATCAGTGGAAGCCATGAGGGCACGTTCCCCTGCATGGACTCAGGTGTCTGCGCTATAGTGATCTGCACTCTGCCTGCAGTTCAGAGAGGCAGATGCAGGGATGAGAGGATTGATGAGAGGAACAAGAGTGGATGGGCAGAGTCACTGAGATCAAAGCTGTCCCAGTAAAAGTGACTTCACTTTCCGGAGTAGTGTGCTTAAACCTAGCTGAACCAAGTGGGTCAGTTTATGGTTTATGAGGAGGAGGAGCATATTTCAGGTGTCAGGAGAAGACAAAACTGATTTAAATTTCTGAAAAACCGGAAACACTGTGTTATGAACTTGAGAAGTATGTATTTACATATTTAGTACTTAAATGTTTGATACTTCATTCCATTTAGTGCTTTTAAAAAGTGAAACCGGGGCTATATCAGAAAACTCCCTGCAAAGTGACATTCAGGAGGCCTTTTATAAATCCAGAGTCTTATTCCACCTCTCTCCATGATCAAAACAGCTTCAGTGAGAGCTGCATTATTGCAGGGCTCTGTCTTTGATAATCTCGTGATGAAAAGGAGCAGGGTGTGGAAGTCGCTCCCCACTGAAAACTGCACAGTGTAGAATGGAGGGAGTTGCTTCTTGGCTCCCAAGTGTTTCCCTGGGTCCCGCTGTGGGCACCAGGGGCTCATAAGTCTGTTCTCCTCTTATTCCTGCCATGACCAGGAGGCTATAGTGGGAAAATCTCCTATTCTATTACTATTGCAATAATGGTTCCTTCAGGGACTGATGCAGATTGACTGCAAATGGTGAAAACCCAGATTCATTTTCATAAATGGGCAGCGCTTGTAGAATTTTGTTTTGGTGTTGAATATGTGCGTGATTACCCTGTGGACCAGGAGACTGTTTCTCTGCAGTCACATTCTCCTAGGTAACTTGTATCTTGGGGAAAGAGACATAGATTCCCTTCATACGCACTTGGAAACACTTCTGTATGAAGATGTTCACATTCTTTGCAGGATCAAGGGGAAAATCAGTCTACACAGGTGGTAAAAGATACACAAGAAGATGGCTAAGAGAGTGAGTGTTAAACAATAATATAATCTTGTTGGAGCTTAAAGAAAATTTTCATAGCCTTTCTCCATAATTTATCTCCTTTAGAAAATCTCTATTTCAATAAATATTTACCTCTTTCACTTCACTTGTACTTTTTTCTTAATTAAAATTATTGGTACATTTTAAATATACATAATGACCATAATCATCATAGGGAAATTGCATCTGTGCACAATATATCTTCGATACTTTTTCTATCTGGTTCCCTCCCTTCAACCCCTGTTCTGCTCCTTATTTACAAAAACTTTGTTTTCAGTTTTTCCTTCATTCTTCTATTTTCCTTTTCCCTCCTTCCTTTCCCTCTCCCTCCTCTCCAGTTCTCATTTGAATTTCAGCTTGTTCTTCATATTTTGCAGTATCTAGTATATGGTTTGGACTTTATTTACACTTTCAGTTTCTCACAGCAGAGGAACAATGGCGTATTTTCTGTGTGGAGCCACCTCACATCAGGATTCCCCTATGCCCATGTTTGAAAACTAACCTAAGGGGACATATAAATGATATTTTAAAACATAATTATATAAACATACATGCTTGTATTCATTACATTTTCCTAATCAACATACATCATAATATGAATAATCAGTAATTCCAAGCCTCACACTGTCCTTTCAGGTCGGATAGAGGCCTGCCCCAAGTACTGCTGCTTCTAAGCAGCATTAACTCCATCCAAAATCTTCCTGTGCACTCTTCCTCCCATACAACCCTGGGCGCCCCTGCCCTTCACATTCCATAGCTTGAGCAGAAATAAATCTTTAATGGTTTGATCAATCTTGCATTCTTACATCTGGTAATCTGACCAAATTTGATGAATGTAAAATATGTAAATATGTAATATAACAACCACATTTAATTCCTATCATTTTGTTCTGAAACCCTGTATCATTCTTATAGTTTTTTGTTTCGATTTTGTCTGTGTGGCTGGCATGTTGCTTTTGTTCTTTCTTTTAAACTTCCATCTAAAAGAAAAGAAAATCAAAGTAAGTGGAAATGTTTAAAATGGGCTTCAAATTGGTTATAAATAGTTATTTTACCATGCAAACAATTAAGACAATAGATATATATTAATTAGATACTTATATAGGTAGATACATTCATAGTTGAACTGATGCATGGGTGCACGGATGGATGGACAGACAGATGGATGGATGGAAGGTAGATATTGTGAGCCAAAAGCTTTGTCTTTTGTCACTGAAACAAATACTGGACAACTGAGGCTGCATCTCTGTTGGGACGAGTGTTCGTGTATCATGCACACAGCACACTGCGGTGCTGTGAGGAGTCCTTGTCCGCTGGGTAATCACAGAGTTGCCGACTGGTGCTCCTGGGACAGGGTAGAAAAGTCAGATTTAAGGCGGCGTGTGTTTTACCATTCATTGATCCATTTTTTGAACTATAGAAAAGGAGAGATGACATGGCCAATGTGCTCCCCAAAGAACGATGAAGCAACAATTGATGGAAATCTCAGGGCTTAGTGCATTAGTAATTCCAGTATCACACTTATTACTTAATTTAAACTCTTACATAAATTCACTGGATTTGCATCAGTCTATTCTTATTTTGTTTTCAATAAAATCTACAAAAATAATTGTTCTACAAAATTTTCCTCGCTGGTTTCCACAATACAAAGAACAATGAAATGTAAATTATTCCAACATGGCTCAGAATGCTGTTTTCATGTACCTTCAGCACTAGTGGGTCTCCACATACTGAAACTTGTATTAGAGAGTGTTTATTATTGTAGTGTTATGGTTGATACATTGTGTCAACTTGGGGAATCTGGAGGTTTAAAGGAGTGATTCAGTGGGAAGCCAGAGTGCTTACTTTGTGTATATCCTGAGCCTGTGGAAGAGGAGGGCATGGAGGCTGTGGAGAGCTAAACGCCACCTGGGTGGGGATAGGCTGTTTACTATGTAAGGGAAGAAAGGAGGCTGCTTGCAGCCATTCCTCCCTTTTGCTGTTTGTTTTTGCTGTGCTCTGCTGCCATGAGGTTTGCCCTCTTCCATGTGCCACTCTGCCTCTGAAGCAGCCAAGTATGGACTGAAACCTCCACAACTGTAAGCTAAATAAACCTTTACTTTCCTCATTTTGCGTGTTGGGTATTTTGCCTGAGCAAGGAGAAAAAAGTAACTAAGACAGAATTTGGTACCAGTGGAGTGGGGTCGTTGCTGTGACTATACCTAACCATGTGGTTCAAGAGCCTTTGGAAATTGCTTGTGGGAAGAGTTTGGAAAGGTTTGGAGATGTTTGGTCAGAGCTTGGAAGACCAGAGGCTGATGGAAATTTTGCTGGTAAAGACCAGGTTCAGGAGGTTTCTGTTGGGAAGGACTGCATTGGTTGTTGTACTCCAGATGATGTATGTTATGGCTTAGCAGAAAGTTTGTCTGCATTTTGCTCATGCCCAGAGACTTTGCCTAAGACTGTGATTAAGGGCGGCAGGGAACTGATTAATCTGGCAAAAGAAATTTCAAGGCAGTCGAATGTTCAGGCAGTGGCATGGCTATTGTTGGGGGCTTTTAGCCAGATTTGTATAGACAATGAAGAGCAAAGAGCCCAGCAGGCTGATTTAAAATGTTGTCAGTTTGGCCAGAAAGGAAGCTCCAGCAAAACTGTGGACTGCAAAGATAAGGCTGAGGTGATCTCTATTGCTATGAAGGAACAAGAGAATGGAAAAGATGGCCTGAGGGCATCACAAGCAGCAAGTCTCTACCCTTTGCAGCCTCACAACTGCAAAGGTGAAAGACCTTGCCTTGAGAAGGAAGCCAAAAAGTGCCATGCTCCAGAATGGCGGTGGCGGCCACATCATGTTCCAGAATGGAGGCAGCATAGAGAATTTGCTCCTCAGAATTGGATTCAGTGTGCCCAGCGATCGAGGCACTCGATTCCTATGGCAAAGAGAGAGAAAAGTTTGGCTACTGCTCCAGGTGGCAGCAGACCATGGCATCATCCATGTGGCCCTGGCTTTAGGTGCAAGGAAAATGCAAGAGTTCTGAGGTTAAAGAGGCTTCCACCCAGATTTCAGAAGGCCTGAGAGGCCAGGCAGTGTGCCCATGAGGGGACAATATGTGAGGCTTTGAGTGTGAAGCAAAAGTTGCCCTGGAGACCTCAGAAGTTTAGGAAAGCCAGGAATGTGGATCATCAGAGGAAAGCTGCAAGTCGGTAGCAAAGTAAGCCTCAGAGAAGCTGTGGAGGCTGTAACCACCAGAAGTGCAATAGGGGTGGATTCATGCAAGCCCTTGGGAGCTTACAATGTGCCACAAGTTGCCTCAGATGCTGGATGTGGAATTACAGGACACAATGTTAGCCCTGCTGGATTTTGGACTTACTTTGATCCCAATGCTCTATTTTACCCTGGTGGTGCCGTTTGGAATGATAATGTTTATTTTGTGCCTCTAAATGTTGGAAGTGTTTAATTTTCATTTGCATGGAAGCAAAATGTTATGGTTCTAATATAAGCATGTCTGTATCTGGAACCTGGTTTAAAGAAGTATGTCTGATACCCAAGTTGACAAGGGGTGGAATGTTATGGTTGATACATTGTGTCAACTTGGGGAATCTGGAGGTTTAAATGAGTGATTCAGCGGGAAGCCAGAGTGCTTACTTTGTATACATCCTGAGCCTGTGGAAGAGGAGGGCATGGAGAATGTGTGAGAGTTACACGCCCCCTAGGTGGGGGTAGGCTGTTTACAACGTAAGGAAAGGAAAGAGGCTGCTTACAGCCATTCCTCCGTTTTGCTGTTTGTTCTTGCTGTGTTCTGCTGCCTTGAAGTTTGCCCTCTGCCATGTGCCACTCTGCCTCTGAAGCAGCCAAGTATGGACTGAAACCTCCACAACTGTAAGCTAAATAAACCATTCCTTTCTTCATTTTGGGTGTTGGGTATTTTGTCTCAGCAGCAACAAAAAAGTGACCAAGACATATAGGAAAGTTAAACTATTTAGGCAGAATTTAGTCCTCTATTCATTTTCCTCAGCACAGTTCCATAGTACTAAGTACATTCACACTGCTCTGGATATACCATGTCAGGCATCTCCAGAACTTGTCCATCTCCATGAATTAAATCTGTGCTCAAAAATAACCGTTCCTCCCCTGATTACACCCATCCCTGGACGTCCCCTCTTCACTCTTTATTGCTAAGATTTTCACCATGGTGAGTATTACAGAGGACTGAGAAAACACAGTATTTGTCTTTGTGTGGTTGGCTTGTTTCACTTATTATAATATCATCAAAATGTATAAAAGCTATGCCATATGTCAATGTTTATTTCCATGGAAACACAGCATGTGCCACAGTGAATATACCAGATTATTTTATAAAATGAATTGAATCATGCCTCCCTCGTGTATAGTGTGAATTATGCTAATTTGAAAATGGCTAGAAAGAAATCAGGTTCATATTCAATTGCAGAATTACTAGATCATGATTAAAGTTGTCCATTTTTGAAGAATTACAATATTGTATTCCATACTGTCAGTACCCATTATCTCTCTCACAAAAATGCAGAATGATTTCCCTTTTCTCTGCACTTCCAGAGAAACTTATATGGTTTCATTTGGTTCTCCCACGAAAACTTTCCTCCTGAGTATGCAGTGCTGTTTCATTGTGCTCTTGGTTAATGTTTCCCAAAAGATGACTGGTACTGAGCATCTTTCACTGTGCCTTTTCTCTATTTGGATAAAATCTTTGGAGAAACTCGGCACAGTATAAAATTTCTAATGTGGAGAAAGGACTTCAAAGAGAAAGGATGATGGTGAATATTAAAACTAAAAGGTGTGGATTACTCTGATATTATGTAAGACATGTGTGTCAGTGGGAATTCATTGTGGTTTCTTTTTCCTTTTTTGGGTCTTTTTGAGAGAAGGTCTTGTTACGCAGTTCAGAGTGGCCTTGAGCTCACTTTGTATTCCAGGATCATCTCGAACTAACAATGATCCTCCTGCCTCAGTCTCCCACGTGCTGTGATTAAAGGCGTGCACCACCATTTCTGGCTCACTGCAGGTTTCTCAACAAATAAATATTCCATTGATAGCTAACTTAAAGGAAATTTGGCATGGTAATTTTCAGCACAGACTATATAAAAGAAGGAAATGTATTTCATTAAAATAAGAGTTTGCAGGGCAAAATTATAGAATTCAGTCTAAAAATAATTTTAAGAAAAAATCATGCATGTTGGTATTAAAATTTATTCATAATAGAAAAATTACCAAAATGTGCATTTACATAGGCTCCTTAGCATAAATTTTGAACATATATCAGAATTTGATAGGCTGTAAATTACAGTGCGGCAGTAAACCACTTCAACTGCACGGACATTTAATAGAAATATTATGATTTAAAATTTGAGATTTCTTCCAAAACTTTTAGGTCACAAACTGTTGTTGTTGTTTCATTAAATAATAATGTCATGGAAGGAGGACTGCAGTTCACTTTTACAAATTCAGTTCTTCCTTTAAAAGTTGTGGAATTTATGAGTATATCAAGATCTAGTTTAACTGCAAATTTTCTAAGTAGTTTAATGATCAATACCTACTCATGGTAATGTTTTAAAATATGTGTAAGTTTTGACTAACTCAGAAGCTGATTACACTTGGGAATTTGTCCAATTTCGTAATGATCTATACCCATTTGCTCTCCTCTGCACTACCACATCCCCATGAACAGAAGAATGTGTGTGCTGATGATACTGGGATCCTGGGCCCTGGGCACTGTCACTTCCTGTGCTCACACAGTGTACATCCTGCAAATCCCTAACTGCAGGTCCAGGGCCATCATTCATTTCTTTTGTGATGTCCCTGCCATGCTCTCTCTGAGCTGTGGGGACACTAGAGTGTATGAGTACACTGTGTTTCTCAGTACCATCATCTTTCTCCTGTTTCCTTCCATGGTCATTGTGTTTTTCCATGGGAAAGTTCTCCTCGCTATCTACCACATGTGCTCCCAGGAGGGCAGGAAGAAGGCCTATTCCACCTGAAGCTCCCCCCTCACCGTGGTGACTTTCCACTTGGCACCCTTTGCTTACACTTATCTCTGCCCAAAGTCCCTCCGAGATCCAGCCTAGGCCAAGATCATTGCTGTGTTCTACACCATCCTCTCTGCAGTGCTCAACCCTGTGATCTACAGCCTGTGGAACAAGGAGATGATGGGGGCCTTGGGCAGAGTAAGTGAGAAGTTCTGCTCTGTAAAAATGTAGGTAAATTTATGCCTCAGTGAGTCTAGAAGTGCATACTCAGACTCACTAAAGAATTATTCAATGATGAGGCCTCAAAAATCAGGATTAATATGGAAGATTTAAAAATTTGAACATATGACATGACAGTAATTATGTGTACTGTTGTCATAATTGTATTTTTTGTCTCTCCAATACAAATAAGGTGTTTTCATTTCTCATTAATTTGACAATATTAGCTTATTATAGTGGAGCAACTTACATGGAAAAAAAAAACTTTTCAGTCCTTTAGAATGTACTGTGTGTTCAAAAGCTTTGATGAGACTTTTAACTGTAAAAATTGCAGGAAAACATACATTGCCATGAATCCCCGTTAAAATATTCAACCTAATTTTCACACACTTGCCTCTCAGCCCTAAACTTTTTCTCCATTTTCCTTAGCTGACGTGCTGACCGCTCCAAATGTACCTGATATACAAATCACGTTATTGCCTTTTCTCATGTTTATTATGAAAATGTAAAAGAAGTTTTCCTGAATCCATGTCTTCCCCTTTGTGTTCCCTTTACTTTTATATATCCCAGAGTCACAATAACTGAATGTGACAGCACAGACTATTGAAATCATCTCTAATCTACAATTGCTTCTAATATGCAGTTATCTGCTCACCCGCAGGCTCTGTGTTCTCAAACATTGCCAATCGAAACAATAATTACTGCCAGCATATGAAATTTCCTCCCTAAAGCACAGTACATTTTCACTGTCAGTGGATAAAAATGGAATGTAACAAATGAAAAAATATATTATCTGTCATATTGTGATTCTGCAGTGAAATATACCAGCATGTGTGCCTATTGATACAGCACAGCAATCCACCTATTTCCCATTTAGAATATGCAAAAATGGTTTTTATTTCTTTCACATGTTCTTCACACTGTTTCTGAGACAAGGTGTAACAGTTTTGCCCAGAGTAGCCCTCAACTCCTGGTCTCATGCAGTCCTCCTGCTTCAGCCTCATTAGTTTCTAAACCCATAGGCATTTGACACTGCAGGAAATAAGTATTTACTGTCTTAGTCTTGCTGTTAACGACACGGAATGAGCTTTATATTCCAAGAGAGTGAATATGAATGCTTCTCTAAGGTGCTGTGGGATGTAGTAAATAATTCTTCTGCACATAAGAGAGAATTCTACAGAAAACTGAGAGCAAGAGCTACATTCTATGTGAGTTTTGACTCCTGATGTCTTTGAGTTTGCACCCTAAGCCCCTTCTTTCTGTGGTCACTATGGGGTCACTGTGTGGAAGGTGAAGTCCCCATCCTCCCTCCCTGAATAGCACTCTCAGGATGACAGCGCCTCCTCTGGGTTGCTGGGAAGGATGGGATCTTCTAAGGAAGCACTGGTCCTCTGCATCCTGGCTGCCTCACCCCGTGTCACCCACACAAGGCCTTGGGCTCCCTGGATACACTTCCTTGGGCTGGCCTGTTCAGACCTCAGCATCCAGGTTCACAGTGAACTCCATCGGTCTCTTCCTGAAGTCCCGGACATAGGTCTGTCCCCTGAAGAGATGGAGTTACCACTGGGAATGCTCCAAGGTGTCGAGCTCGAGCCCCTTCTTCCACATCCAGCAAGGGGGTGCGCACCTCCACACTCCTCAAGGTTGAGTTCCCTTGGGGCCTGGAGAGCGAGACAGGGCCCTGTTTTAAAATTCAGGGCAATTTTTTGATTGCAACAAAGAGGAGCTACAGCTTTCAAAGTGAGGGCTTCTCAGAGTCTATGAATCTGGAGATCAGGATACTGTTTGTGCAAGGAAAATTCAAAATTCAAATATTTTTAATCCTTACACCCAAAAAGGTTTAATGTTCTTCACACTTGAATAGAATGTATAATTAACTTATTTCTTAGAAATGGCCAACATGAACACATTATCTTTTTGTAGCAAAAATAGATTAACGAGTATTCTTGAATAAATTACTACAATATCCTTCACATCAGTATCAAGAGTAATTTCTAGAAGATTAAATTATTTTAGGATTCAGTAATATTTTCTAGAAGAAATAATTTTAACCTTTTGAATATCATTCCTATGACACTGATATATGAGTCATATTGGTCCTCCCAGTGATGTAGGAGAAATGTAATAACTCCCGAACTGCTAGACATACAATGTGCCGTGTTTGTGTTCCCCAATCCCAAAGAATGAATTGTAAGGAGCAAGGGAGGTTAGCAGAAGGAAATGTTTGCTGAAGGGGGAGATACAGCTCCTGAGAGTTGGGAGGGGTCCCAAGTAAGGTGTCAAGAACCCTGCTTCTCAGGCGGAGTTTTACAGAGCACAACCACGTGGATACAATGTGGGTTACAGTTATGATCAACCAATAAGATGATAAGTATAGTTGCATATTTAATGTTCATCTATCAGGGAAGCAAATCCTGTAGCAAGTGTACATAGATGGAATAAAGAACTTTTCAGAACGGGGTGATGTGAAGGTCTTGGTCACCAAGGAGGTGACTGAATTTTCTCTAGACTTCATTAGAACAGATGTTACCACAATCTCAAGCCTGGTCATTCCACCTTTATTCTGAGGCCTCCTATTAAAGAGATGTGCCTCTGGGCACAGTTGTAATGAGTTTTCATCTTTGCGTGGACTCCCTCCAGGGCCTACAGCTGTCTGACTGCCTATAGTGTTGTATAGTTTCTATGTGAGCTGTCTGTAATAACCTAAGCAGTGAGGACCACCCAGACTACAGAATGGTCCTCATCCTCTGCCAATAACTACAGTCCCCAAACCCTCACTAGGGCAGCCCTCCCAGATTTGTTCCTGTTACCAACGACAACATTCCCCTTCTGCCACCCCATGGGATTCCTGTAGCCCTGACTTCACAACACAGTTTTCAATCATTCTGATACGCAATTCCTCAGTGTGTCCTGCCAAAGGCCATGCCTCCCATGATCCTCTCAGCTGCTTATAAGAATGCACAGATAAATCAGAGAATTTCTATTTAGATGTGCTTATTATGCTCATTTTATTGTCATGTACTGCCTTCCAATTAACACGGGAAACAAATAACACCACAGTCATCATACCCAGGCACATACTGCGCCACAACATGAAGATAAAACATGTTACGACCCGTGAGAGATAGGTAACAGGGGATGCTCCCCTCGAGGCTGTCCGTTCTTCCCACTGTATCAACCCTGGTGGCCTGGAGCACACCTCAGTGCCCTGCAGGGCTCTGGCCTCACCTTGGCCTCAGGCCAGACCATGTCCACAGTGGGCAGCCCTCTCCCATGTGGGTCTAAGGGGACATTCCCCAGGCACAGCCCATCCTTAGACTCAGTGTGCAGCTACACTACCACAGAAGTACCAGTGCCAGTCAGTCTCCTTGGAGGTCGCTGAAATGCCCAGTGCAGGAATGAGCAATATTGGCTGCATTTGTTAGGATGATACTCAAAAAGGTTAAATGCAGGAAGTACATTGTTCATTAATGATGCAGGGCAGTGGGGACGGTTCAGATTAATTTTCAGTGAGCCTTTATGGGAAGACTGTGATAGGTGACTGAATCTTGAGAGTGAGAGCTCTCCAGATGAACCCGCAGACGGTGAAGCTAAAAGTGCCCTCAGGACCTGCGGTCATTATGGACCTGGGCAGGCTTTATGTCTTCAAGACTGTGTCCTCTGCTCACACTCTTTCTGACCCGAACAGGCTCCTGCCCACTGAGCACTGAGCAGCCTTGCTTCTCCTGGCTCTTTTACATTGAGGTTCCAGCCCCCATCAAATGAATGCAAAGTCAGAGTAAATTGCCTTTTGGAGTTGTCTGTGTTGGCTACATAGCCTGAACCTGAAAAGCAGACCAGTGCAACAGGTAATGAAGATAGTGAGTTTTTCAGTGTAGGGGAAACTAATTTGAATAAGAAGTACTAATCCTAATTTTATTTTTTATTTACTGTGAGGTAGGAGAAAGTCTGGCAAGTGCTTTAGAAACAGACTCAGAAACCATTGGGAAGTTGAACTTGCAGACAAACTCCTATACTTTGCAAAGCTCTGTTCAGCGGATATTCTGCTGTGAGGTGCACACAATGGGAACTGATTATGGAGCCTATATCTAGCATGCTCTCTGCAGCAGCGCAGGTGCTGTCGGGGGAAGTAATGAGGGCACATGCCCCTGCATGGACTCAGGTATCTGGGCTGCAGTGACCTGTACTCTGCCTGTAGTACAGAGAGACAGACACAGGCATGAGAGGATTGGTCAGAGGAGCCAGCGTGGATGGGCAGACTCACTGAGGTCAAAGCGATGCCAATAAAAGTGACTTCACTTTCCGGGTTAGTGTGCTTACACCTAGCTGAACCAGGCAGGTCAGTTTATGGTTTATGAAGAGGAGTGTATTTCAGGTGTCAGGAGGATACAAAAGTGACTTAGATTTTTTTTTTTTTTTTTTTTGCGGTACTAGGGATCGAACTCAGGACCTTGTGCTTGCCAGGCAAGCACTTATTCCACTGAGCTATATCCCCAGCCCGTGACTTAGATTTCTGAAAAACGGGTAAGACTGTGTCATGAATTTGACAAGTATGTATTTACTTGTTTAGTAGTTATATGTTTGATACTTAATTGCATTTAGTGGGTTTTATAAATGAAACCTGGGATATCTCAGAAAACTCTCTGCAAAGTGACATTCAGGAGGCCTTTTATAAATCCAGACTCTTATTCCACCTCTCTGTGTGATCAAAGCAAATCCAGTGAGACCAGTGTTACTGCAGTGCGCTGTCTCTGAGAATCCCATGACGAAAAGGAGCGGGGTGTGGAGGTCGCTGCCCCCATAAAACTTCACAGTGCAGGATGCAGGAGGGGGAGGCTGCTTCTCGGTGCCCAGCTCTTTCCCTGGGTCCCGCTGTGGGCACCAGGGACTCACAAGTCTGTGCTCCTCTTACTCCTGCCATGACCAGGAGGCTACGGGGGGAAAATCTACCTGTTTTATTTATAGAGCAAAAGTGGTTTCTGCAGGGACTGATGAAGATTGACTGCAAATTGTGAAAATGCAGAATTCATTTTCATACATGGGCAGCACTTGTAGGATTTTGTTTTGAGGCTGTATATGTATGTGATTGCCCTGCAGAACAAGAGAATTTCTCTGCAGTCACATTCTCCTGGGTGATGTTGCATTATTGGGAAAAAGAACTATATCTCCTTCATACCTGCTTGGAAACACTGCTGTGTGAAGATGTTCATATTCTTTGCAAGATCTAGTGGAAAATCGGTCTAAAGAGGAGATAAAAGATACACAAGAAGACGCCTAAGAGAGTGAGCTGTAACCAGTAATATAATCTTATTGGAGCTTACAGAAAATTTTCATAGCCCTTCGCCATAATTTATCTCCTTTAGAAAATTTGTATTTCAATAAATTTTTACCCCTTTCATTTAATTTCTACTTATTATTAATTAAATTTACTGTTGTATTTTAGATACACGTAGTGACCATAATCATCATAGGGAAGTTCCATCTGTACACAATATATTTTAGATATTTTTTGCACCTGGTTCCCTCCCTTCAACCCCCTTCCCCTCCTTACTTACAGAAGCTTTGTTCTCGCATCTTTCTTTTCCCCTCCTTCCTTTCCCTCTCCCTCCTCTCTAGTTCCTTTTTGAATTTGAGCTTGTTCTTCATATTTCACAGTATCTATTTTACATGTTGGTCTTAATTTACACTTTCAGTTTCTCACAGCAGAGGAACAATACCGTATTTTGCATGTGGAGCCACCTCTCAGTTCAATCAATAATATGCTTCACACTGTCCTTTCAGGTCGGACAGAACCCTGCCCAAGGGCTGCTGCTTTTAGGTGGCGTTGACTCCTTCCAAAGTCTTCCTGTGCGCTCTTCCTCCCCTATAACTCTGTGCCCCCTTCTCATCTACATTCCACAGCTCGAGCAGAATATAAATCCTTAATAATTTGATCAATCTTGTGTTCTTACATTTGGTCTTCTGACCAACTTTGATGATTGTAAACTATGTTAATATGTAGTATAACAACCACAGTGAATCCCCATCATTTTGTTCTGAAACCCTTATCATTCGTATTGTTTTTGTTTTGTTTTTGTCTGTGTTTTTGGCATTTTGCTTTTGTTCTTGTTTTTTAAATTTGTTTTAAAAAGAAAATCAAAGTAACTATTGTATTATATCACTTAATACTAAGGAATAATTAATGACGGGTTATTTGATCAATCTTGTATGTCTATATGTGTTATCCTGAAGACACACTTCGAAGATATCAATATGCAAAGCAGCAACTATAGGTGGTTATTTTTTTTTTGCTGTTGTTGTTGTTTGCTTGTTTTGTTTTCTGTCTTTGTTTTTTTTTGTTTTTTGTGTTTTTCTGTTGTTGAGAGGATTAATTGTCTGACCAATTTTGCATGTCTGTATATGGGTTCATATATTTACACTTCGAAGATATCAATGGATAAAGCAATAACCACTGTTGATATCACGTCACCTTGTCTGTAGATCAGTTGTGATTGTACTATTTTTATGCTAATTTGTGTCTGTTTGTTAATATGTTTTTGTGCTTTTATTTTTTTAAAAATAAAAAATAGAAAGTAAATGGAAATGTTTAAAATGGGCTTCAAATTGGTTATGAATAGTTATTTACCATGCAAATGATTAAAAGAATAGATATACATTAGATAGATAGATAGATAGATAGATACATAGATATGTAGATATATGGATACATAGTTACACAGATGGAGGGATGGATGGAGGGACAGAGAGATGGGCAGAGAATAGATTTTGCACCAAAAAGTATTTTTGTGTTACAGAAACAAATCCTGGATACCTGAGGCTGCATCTCTGTCAGGACGAGTGTTCACATACCACACACATGGCACTCTCCTGTGCTGTGAAGAATACTCGTGTGCTGGGGAATCACAGAGGTGCCGACTGGTGCTCCTGAGACAGAGTAGGAAAGTCGGATCTGATGTGGCATTTCTTTTCCATTCATTGATCCATTTTTTTGAACTGTAAATAAGGATAAGTCATTTGCATAGCCAATATGTTCCTCACAGAAATATGAAGCAACAAGTGATGGAAATCTCCTCAGCGCTTAGTGCATTAGTATTTCCAGTATCGGACTTTCTACTTGTTGAAAATTTAAATTCTTGCATAAAGTCAATGAATTTGGATCAGTCTACCCTGACTTTCTTTCTAATGAAATCTACAAAACTAAGTGTTCTACTAAATTTTCCTTGCTGGTTTCCACAAATCAAAGAATAATGAATTGTAAATTATTACAACATGGCTCAGAATACTGTTTTCATGTACCTTCAGCTCTAGTGGGTCTCCACATGTAAAAATTTGGAACATTGGAGAGTTCTTCTTACTATACTAAGGTAAAAGTACTTATACACAGTTTAGTCTTTTATTCATTTTCCTGAGCACAATTCCGTAGCACTGAGTGCATTCACAGTGCTCTGGATTTACCACGTTTGGCATCTCCAGAACTTGTCCAACTCGCTGAATTAAATCTGTGCTCCTAAGTAAGTGTTCTTCCACTGATTACACCCAGCCCTGGACACCCCCTCTTCACTCTTTATTGCTAAGATTTTCACCATGGTAAGTACCACAGAGAACTGACATAATACAGTATTTGTCTTTGTGTGGTGGGCTTGTTTCACTTAGTATAATGTCATCAAAATGTATCCAAGCTATGCCATATGTCAATATTTATCTCCATAGAAACACTGCATGTGATACAGTGAATATACATACCAGATTTTGGTTATGAATTCAATTATTTCTCCCTTGTGTATAGTGTGAATTATGCTCATTTCAAAGTGGATATGAAAGAATTCAGGTTCACAATCAATGCAGAATTACTAGATCATGATTACATCCTGTCATTTTTGAAGAATTACTATATTGTATTCCATATTGTCAGCACCCACTCTCCCTCTCACAAAAATGCACAATGATTTCCCTTTTCTCTCCATTTCCAGAAAAACATATATTGTTTCATTTGGTTCTCCTATGAAAGCTTTCCACTGAATGTGCAGTGGTGTTTCATTGTGATTTTTATTTATGTTTCCCCAAACATGAGTGGTACCGAGTGTCTTTCACTGTGCCTTTTTTAACCTGGACGAAATCTTTGGAGACTCTCAGCACAGTATAAAATTTCTCATGTGGAGAAAGGACTATAAGAGAAATGATAATGGTGAACATTGAAACTAAAAAGTGTGAATTGCTCTGATATTATGTAAGCCATATGTGTCAATGGGAATTCATTGCGGTTTCTTTTTCTTTTTTTTTGGGGGGGGGTCTTTTTGAGAGAAGATCTTGCTATACAGTTCAGACTGGCCTTGAGCTCATTTTGTAGTCCAGAATCATGTAAGAGGTGCGTGTCAATGGGAATTCATTGCAGGTTTCTTTTTTCTACTTTTTTTATTAAGGTTGATACAACTTGGGGCGTCTAGAGTGACTCAGCAGCAAGCCAGGGTGCTTACTTTGTATACATCCTGAGCCTGTGGAAGAGGAAGGCACACAGATTACCTGAGCATTACACACCCTCTGCATGGGGGTAGCCTGTTTAAAATGTAAGAGATGTAGAAAGAGGCTCTTTCCCGGATATTCCTCCTTTTGCTGGTTGTTTTTGCTGCGCTCTGCTGCTATCAACCTTTGCCCTCTGCCATGTGCCACTCTGCCTCTGAGCCAGCCAAGTATGGACTGAAACCTCCACAACTGTAAGTTGATAAACCTTTCCTTCCTTAATTTTGAACATTGGGTATTTTCTCTCAGCAATGAGAGAAAAGTAACCAAGACAGAACTTGTTACCAGCAGAGTAGGGGGCTTGCTGTGATTATAACTGACAATGTGATTCATGAGCCTTTAGAAATAGCTTGCAGGAAGAGTTTGGAAAGGTTTGGAGATGTCTCCTGAAAGAGATGTGCTAGAATACCTTTGGCTGTTCTGTCTGGGAGATTATGGTCAGAGCTCAGAAGACCAGAAGCCTGATAAAAATCCTGCCAATAAAGACCATGTTTACGAGATTTTTGTTGGGAAGAAGGACTGCATTATTTGTTAGACTCCAGATGGTATATGTTATGTCTTGGCAGAAATTTTGCATTTTGCTTGTGTCCAGAGACTTTTCCTAAGACTGAGATTAAGGGCAGCAGCTACCTGATTAATCTGGCAAAAGATATTTCAAGGCAGTCGAATGTTGGAGAAGTGGCATGGCTATTGTTGGGGCTTTTAGCCAGATGTACATTGAGAATCAAGAGCAAAGAGCCCAGCTGTCTGATTTAAAATGTTAGGAGTTTGGCTACAAAGGAAGCTCCAGTAATGCTCTGGACTTCAAAGATAAGGCTGAGGAGATCTCTAATGCTGAAAAGGAAAAAGAGAATGGAAAAGATGGTGAAAGTGTATCAGAAGAAGGAGCAAGTATCACCCCTTCGCAGCCTCAAAACTATAAAGGTGCGAGAACTTGCCTTGAGAAGGAAGCCACAGAGCATGGTGTTCCAGAATGGAGGCGGCATAGAGAATTTGCTCCTCAGATTTGGATTGAGCGTGCCCAGAGATCAAGCCACCTGCCCACTATGGCCAAGAGAGAGAAAAGTTTGGCTACTGCTCCAGGTGGCAGTAGACCTTGGCATCATCCACGTGGCCCTGGCTTTAGGTACATGGAGAATGCAAGAGTTCTGAGGTCAAAGAGGCTTCCACCCAGATTTCAGAAGGCCTCGGAAGCCAGGCAGTGTGCCCATGAGAGGGCAGTGTATGAAGCTGTAAGTGTGAAGCAAAAGGTGCACTGGAGACCTCAGAACTTTAGAAAAGACAGGACTGTGGATAATCTGAGGAAAGTTACAAGGAGAGAGCAAAGTGTGCCTAAGAGAGAAGCCACAGAGGCTGTAACCACCAGAAGTGCCATAGGGGTGGACTCATGAGAGCCCTTTGGAGCTCACAATGTGCCACAAGTTGGTTAAGATGCTGGATGTGGAATTACAGGACTTAATATTAGCCTTGCTGGATATTGGACTTGCTTTGGTCCCATTGTTCTATATTCCCTTGTTGGCAACTTTTGGAATGGTAGTGTTTATTTTGTGCCATTGACTGTTGGAAGTGTTTACTTTTCATTTGTAGGAGGGGCTTGTAACTAAAGAGTTTGCCTTCGATATGGAAGAACACTTGTGCCTTGGATTTTTCAATGCTGAAAATGTTAGGACTTTCGAGACTCTTGCATATGGACTAAATGCCTTTTGCATAAAGGGATATACATGAGTCTTTAGGGAGTGAAATGTTATGGTTCTGATGTAACGTATTTGTTTCGAGAAACTGTTTTAAAGAAATATGTCTGGTGCCAAATTGACAAGGGGTGGATTGTTAAGGTAGATACATTGTGTCAACTTGGGGAGTCTAGTGGTTTGGCTGAGTGATTCATCAGGAGGCCAGGGTGCTTACTTTGTATATATCCCGAGCTTGTGGAAGAGGAGGGCATGAAGATTGTGTGAGAGTGACATGTCCCCCCTGGGTGGGGGTAGCAGGTTTACAATGTAAGGAATGGAAAGAGGCTGCGTGTGGCCATTTCCCATTTTGCTGGTTGCTTTTGCTATGCTCTGCTGCCATGAACATTTGCTCTGTGTGATGTGCCATTCTGCCTCTGAGCCAGCCAGATGTGGGCTGAAATCTCCACAAACTGTAAACTAAATAAACTGTTCCTTCCTTCATTTTGGGCATTGGGTATTTTGTCTCAGCAATGAAAGAAAAGTAACCAAGGTATTGGTCTTTTTGAGAGAAGGTCTTGCTATATAGTTCAGGCTGGGTTTGAGTTCACTCTGTAGCCCCAGTTCATCATGAACTCACAATCACATTCCTGCTTCAGTCTCCCAAGTGCTGGGATTACAGGACTGCACCACCACGTGTGGCTCACTGTAGGCTTCTCAACAAATAAGTATTCCACTGATACCTAACTTAAAGGAAACTTGCCATGGGAATTTGGAGCACAGGCTATGTGAAAGAAGGAAATGTATTTCATTAAAATAAGAATTTGCTGGGTAAAATAAGAGTTTAGTCTAAAAATAATTTTAAGAAAAAATCATGCATGTTGGTATTAAAATTTATTCAGAATAGAAAACTTAATAATTATGCATTTACATAAACTCCTTAGCATAAATTTTGAACATACATCAGGATTTGACATGGTGTAAGTTACAGTGTGGCAGTAAGCCATTCCATCTGCATGGACATTTAAGAGATATTGTGATCTAAAGTTTGATATTTCTTCTAAAACTTTTAGGTCATAAAGAGTTGTTCATTAAATAATAATGTCATGGAAGGAGAACTGCAACTTACATTTTTGAAATTGGTTTTTCCTTTAAAACTTGTGGAATTTTTGAATAAATCAAGATATAAGTTTACTAAAATTTTTTCTAAGTACTTTAAATGATCAATTACTATTCCCTGTTACGTTTTAAAATATGTGTAAGTTTTGACCATGTCACAAGCTTCTTACACTAGAGAGTTTGTTAAATTTAGCAATGATCTATACACATTTACTGTTGTATCTGTCTTTAGGATGAACTATATAAATTCATGATGGAAAATGACACTCAGACCTCTACTGATTTTATCCTCCTGGGCCTGCTCCCCCACTCAAGGGTTGGCCTTTTGCTCTTCATTCTCATCTTTGCCATCTTCCTAATGGCTCTGGCTGGCAATCTGTCCATGGTTCTGCTCATCCTCCTGGACGCCCACCTCCACACCCCCATGTACATCCTGCTCAGTCAACTCTCCCTCATGGACCTCATGTACTTCTCCACTACTGTCCCCAAAATGGCTTCTGGTTTTCTATTTGGAAACAAATCCATTTCTTTCACTGGATGTGGGTTCCAGGCTTTCTTTGTGACTCTGGCAGGTGCAGAAGGACTGGTCCTGATGTCCATGGCCTATGACCGTTACGTGGCCATTTGCTCTCCCTTGCACTACTCTATCCACATGAACAGAAGAGTGTGTGTGCTGATGATCCTGGGATCATGGGCACTGGGTGCTCTCAATTCCTGTGCTCACACAGTGTATGCTCTTCATATCCCTTACTGCAGGTCCAGGACCATCAATCACTTCTTCTGTGATGTCCCAGCCATGCTGACTCTGGCCTGTGGGGACACCAGGGTGTATGAGTACACTGTGTTCCTTAGCATCATCATCTTTCTCCTGGTCCCTTCCATGGCTGTTGTGTTTTCCTATGGGAAAGTTCTTCTCGCTGTCTTCCACATGCGCTCCGGGGAGGGCAGGAAGAAGGCCTATTCCATCTGCAGCTCCCACCTCACCGTCGTGACTTTCTACATGGCACCCTTTGCTTACACTTATCTCCGCCCAAAATCCCTGTGATCTCCAGCTAAGGACAAGATCATTGCTGTCATATACACCATCCTCACCCCAGTGCTCAATCCTGTTATCTACAGACTGAGGAACAAGGAGGTGATGGGGGCCCTGGGAAGAGTAAGTGAGAAGTTCTTCTCTGTAAAAATGTAGGTAAATTTATGCCTCAGTGTGTCTAGCAGTGCAGACTCACTAAAGAATTATTCAATAATGAGGCCTCAAAAATTAGGATTAATATCCAAGATTTAAACCTTTCACTGTATGAGATGACAATAATTATGTGTTCTAGTGTGAAAATTCTATTTTTTGTCTCTCCAATTAAAATAAGGCACTTTCATTTCTCATCAGTTTGACAATAATAATTCATTATAGTGGAGCAACTAAAATGAGAAATGAAAAATCTTTTCAGTCCTTTAGAATGTGCTATGTGATCAAAAGCTTAGATGAGACTTTTAACTTTAAAAATTATGGTAAAAGTCACGTTGCCATGAATCCCTGTCAAAACACTCACCACCAGTTGCATACACTCACCCCTCAGCCCTCGGTACTTTTCCTCCATGTTTGCTAGCTGATATGCTGACTGCTCCAAATTTACCTGAGGACGAATCACGCTATTGCCTTTTGACATGTTTATTATGAAAATATAGAGAAAGTTTTTCTGAATCCACATTTTCAACTCTATGTTCCCCATACTTTTATATAATGGACTCACAATACCTGAGTCTGACAGGACAGACTATTGAAATAATCTTTGATTGCTTCTAAAATGCAGTATCTGCTGACCGGCAGGCTCTGTGTTCTCAAACACTGCAAATCTGAACAATAATTAGCTCCATCATATGAAATTTCCTCCTTAAAAAACAATACATTTTCACTGTCAGTGGACGAAAATGGAACATAACAAATGAAAAAATATCTGTTAAATTGTGATTCTTCAGTGAAATAAACCAGCACATGTATGACTATTCATGTAGTATAGCAAGCCACCTATTTCACAATAAATACATGTACAAATGATTTTTATTTATTTCAGAAGTCATTCACATAGTTTCTGAGACAACATGATACAGTTTTGCCCAGGGCAGTGTAAGGGATGACACATCATTTTAAGATACAATAATTCTAATCTTGGTACAAGCCTCAAAATATATCTTGAGAAACATCGCAGAGAGCTGGTAAAGAGGTAGCATTGCAGTCCTGACTTTACCCGAGTTGTTTAACCCCTCCCCTGGCTCTAGATAAACATTGTATCTGAAGGAGGCATATACAACATAGTACAGAAAGTACATATCATTGTGGCTGGAGCCCATCCCAGTCACCTGGTTCAAGGAATACAACTGTGGCTAGGCCTAAACATTCCAATCTATTACCATGGAAACCAGAAATGTATGTAAGTTGGGAACAAAGGCAGTTAAAGGTCACATCCCTGATCAGCAAATTGGGGGTGGGGAGCAGCATCCAGTCCAATTGTTTTAATTAAAGTTAAATAAATCTATTTATTTTGAACGAGTTCTTTGATCTGCTATGGAGTTCAACCAGATATTTTATTTTTGCCATAATATTAGCCTTCAACTCCTGGTCTTAAGCTGTCCTCATGCCTCAGAGTCCCTAGTGTCTAAACGCATAGGCATTCGCCACTGTAGGAAATAAGGTTTTAGCATATGAGTCTTGCTCTTAAGGACTCTGGATGGGGCTTTATTTTCCAAGTAAGTGAATATGACTACACCTTTAAAGTGCTGTGGGAAACCACATGATTATCTCAATAGATGCAGAGAAGGCTTTCGACAAAGTCCAACATATATTTATGTTAAAAACCTTAGAAAAAATAGGAATAGACGGCCTCTTCCTCAATCTGATCAAAGCCATCTACAACAAACCAACAGCCAACATCATACTAAATGGACATAAACTGAAAACTTTCACTTTAAAGTCAGGAACAAG
>PVLD010005492.1:101144-111677 GCA_004027595.1 Dinomys branickii | reverse complement strand
AAAGAGAAACTGGGAATCTCCATGTAAAGGAATACAAAAGAAAGCATCTTTTAAATCTAACACTGAAAACCAACTGGCATCTCCTGGAATTTGAGAAAGGAGTGTATATGGGTTAGGTACGACTGGGTGAATTGGCACTACTGCCTCATTTATCAATCTAAGGTCCTGCACTAATCTCCATTCCCCATTGGGCTTTTGAATTCCCAAAACTGGAGTGTTGCATGGACTGTTACAGGGCTTAAGTAAACCTTGTGTCCATAGGTTATCGATTATAGGCAATAACCCTTTTTTAACTTCAGGTTTTAAAGGATATTGTCTCTGATTAGGGAAAATAGTAGGATCTCTGAGATATATCTGTACTGGAGCAGCTTTCAATGCCTTACCTATTTTGTCTTTAGTAGCCCATACTTCAGGATTTATTTCTGTCTCCACAAGGGGAAGACAGTGTATCTGACCTGGGTGCATATATATTATAGTATTTAAACAAGATAAAATATCTCTTCCCAAAAGAGGGACTGGACTTTCAGACATTGTCAAAAAGGAATGTGAAAAAAGAAAACCATCCCAGTTATGGCCTAAAGGTTGTGAAAAATAGCAAATTACCTCCTCTCCAGTGACTCCTTTCACTGAGGTATGGCGGCTGGAAGGAAGGCAAGGATTGAAAAGAAGGACCGGGAGACTTGTGCCAGTGTCCAGCAATAGGCTGGTTTTCTTTCCCTCTATAGTTATGATTACCCAGGGCTCCTCCGTGGAGATGACAGTCCGGCCAGAGGAAGAGGGCAGAGTGTGCCCCCGGCCCCTTCATTCTTGTTGGACCAACTGGTAGGATGGGTCTGAACTCTGGGGCCTTTGCTTCAGAGGGCAATCCCACCTCCAGTGGTCACCTTTGCAGTCAGGGCATGGCCCAGGGGGCTTTTTAAGACAGTCCCTCTTAAGGTGGCCTGGCTTCTGACAGCGGTAGCAGACCAAGGTAGTCGTTGATTTCTTGGGGCCCCAAGAATCAGACTTAGGGTTTGTTTCTCTTAGTGCAGCTGCAAAGGCAGCTGGTTTTTCTCAGTCTCTTTGTTTCCTCTCCTTGGCTTCCTCCTTGTCACGTTTATAAAATACTGAGGAAGCAATCTTTACTAACACATCCAGGGAACTATCTGGGGCAAAAGCCTTTTTTTGTAGCTTTTTTCTGATATCTGGTGCTGACTGAGTAATGAACTTATCTTTAACAATAGCTTGTCCCTCTATTGAATTAGGATCTAGGGAAGTATGTTTTATCAATGCCTCTTGTAAGCGATCTAAGAAAGCAGAGGGGTGTTCCCTTTTTTCTTGTTGGACAACTGACAGTTTAAAATAATTGAATGGCTTAGCTCTTATCCTTCTTAGACCTTCAAGAATACATGTCCGAAAGTGTCTCCTATTCCAGTCTCCCGTATGGTCACTAGGCCAGTAGGGGTCCTGGATAGGGACAGCTTGAGCTCCAGTGGGAACTGGTAGTTCCCCTTCTTGTCTTTCTTCTGGCCTTCTGAAATTAATAATATGGTATTCATCTCCAAATGCTATAGCAGCCTGTAGTGCTGCCTCTTTCTCATTAGGGGTCAATGTTTGATTTAAGAGTAACATTATATCTTTCCAGTCTAGCTCATAGGTCTGAGTGAGGCCTCTAAATACCTCAATGTACTTATCAGGGTCATCTAGAAATTTTCCAAGATCTAACTTTATTTATTTTAGGTCACTGAGAGAAAAAGGCACATGAACTCTGGCAGTTCCAAATTGTCCAATTACCTCTTGTAATGGATATTGTCCTTGAGGCGCTTGTCTAAACTCAGCTAAGGAAGGGTATAGTTCTGTAGAGGCCTGGATTACAGCTGGTCTAGAAGCTTTATCCTCTAACTTAGAAGGGCAAGGTAGGGAAACCTTAGGTTCAGGAATGGTGGGTGAGGCTCTGATTAAAGCTGTCTGGTCCTCCGACTCTGAATATTGGGGAGGAGCAATCTCAGGCTCCAGTATAGTGGGTGCCTTGAGAATCTGAGATGTCTTGTTTTCCTATGGCTCATTTTTACATTTTGAAAGTAAATAAGGACTATTTCTTAACCCAAAGAAAATTTGATTGTACAGCACTTCAGACCATTTTCCTTCCTTTTTACAGTATCTTTCTAGTTGTAAAATAGTATCATAGTTAATATTTCCCTCTGTATTCCATTTTGGTTCTAGGGGATAAGTAGGCCATGCACGTGTGCAGAAAAATATTACACGGCTCTTTTTTAAGGACTCAGGATCAAACATCTTCCAATACTTAATGACGCAAGTCAGAGGAGTAAGCAGTTCGGATTGTGAGTTTCCCACGGCACTTCAGACCATTTTCCTTCCTTTTTACAGTATCTTTCTAGTTGTAAAATAGCATCATAGTTAATATTTCCCTCTGTATTCCATTTTGGTTCTAGGGGATAAGTAGGCCATGCACGTGTGCAGAAAAATATTACACGGCTCTTTTTTAAGGACTCAGGATCAAACATCTTCCAATACTTAATGACGCAAGTCAGAGGAGTAAGCAGTTCGGATTGTGAGTTTCCCATGGTCTGTAAAGACAAGAAGAGAGAGGTCGGATGTCTCCTTTCTATCTCTAATTAGTCTTTGTACCCTTAAGGTGTCCCTTAAGTAGATTTCACTCCAGGGCAGGTGGATGCCGTCTGGAGAGAGCAGAGGACAAAATCCAATCAGCCTATCCACCCTTGAACTGATGCGCAATTCTATCCTCCCAGAAAACTCACAAACTGTGTATTTACTCCTACAAGCTAAGTTACAATTGGCCTGGTAACAGGAATATCCCCAGCAGGAAGCATATCTTTGTAATAAACTATTGTTTCTTTATTTTTTGAACATAGGCATAAAAAGGCAAGTTGGAAGTGCTTAGATATTCTCGAGCCACAAAGGAGAGCACCTCTTAAATAGAACCAACAACTGGCTAGAGGAGTTTTGCCCCGTGCACTGGACAAAGCCTCCAGCCACCTGGGTTCATTACCTAATCACCTAGGCAACCTTTCTTAACAACAGGACAAGACTAAGTTTTAAACTTTGAAGCTCACAGGTTAAACAAATTTACCATCTAGCAATCATATTTAAATATTGTTAAAGGGAAGGTAGTTAAGACTGATAAGAACCTCTTTACTCTTAGTTAGCATATGTAAGGCACAAATGTGAATCGTTCCCCCCCTAGCCTGTGAAATGTAAATTGTTGTATATTGCCTCAGCCTAGTTTCTGAAGGGTTGCTCCACTGTAGAGTTTATGGAGAATTCCTAGTCTACTGGCAGAGAGAAATAGGTATGATAGATAAGTGGAGATTTTTCAGGGGTCAGGAGCCAGTCTCCACCGAGGGAACTATGGGATCCGCCAGAGAGTAGCCCGGGCCATGACCCCTCAGCTTTCAGTTTCTATTGGCCTGCACACCAGAGATCAGTCTCCAGAAAGGAATCCAGCCGTCTCTCTGGTCAACATTCCATCAGCCATTGGCTTTAATGGGGATTCACCAAGGAGATGGTGGGGAAACCTGTCCTCTGCTTCGAAGAGTGGCAGCTGCTCTAAGAGCTTTTAATTAGCTGGCAGAGTGACCACTGTTTGTCAAAATTTTTATAAGGGATAGTTAAAAGCCTGAACAAGATTATCTGCACTAGACCTAAGAGAAGAGAAAAGGTTGGAGATCCTCCCTTAGACTAATATGTTTTGGTCCTAGAAGTGTGCTGCTTTCAGAGATAGCTCCTTCTGGTGTCACCCAGAAGTTGGTTCTCTCCACTGTGTCTCAGGTTCAGCCTCCCGAGGGAGACCTGCCCAGAACACTAAGCCAGAACATGGCTTTTATATGTGTTCTCCCGGACGGGCAAAATTCCGATGTCTCATCTGACCCAGAGATGGGGTATGTGCTCTTTCTCTAAGGTGACTTTCCTGTCTTTGGCGTTAATAAATGCTCATCTTCTATGGGCTTAACTTAGTTGGAACAGACTACAGTTCTTTTTCTAAGTCTGAGCTAGATTTAAAGATACCCATCTTACAGTTTATATTAAAATCCACTAGGAGCATTCTAATATTACAACCCCTAGCTGAACAACATCAAGCATGGAAAACCAGTACATTTAGCAATTAGTTCAAATGCATCAAACACTATATATACACCAGAACAAAACAGGAATAAAATGTCTCATTAAAGAAATACCATAACCTTATAACCTTGTCATATTCTAACTTAGATTTATCAACATATTAACAAAACTATGTAAAAAGACAAAGCATAAGCAATTATAAGCAACAGGCAAAAGCATAACAATTTGAAGCATAAAAATGTTACCTGAATGAGTCCCAATCCAGAGTCTATGAAAGAAAAACAAACTCTTACCTCTGTCTAAATATCTCAGTGGTGACCTCCAAAATGATACAGGAACATAAATCTCCCAACTTGAATGATATCAGATGAGTTCGTGTTCTCTAAAACCAAAGAACGAATTTTAGGAACAACGGAGGTTAAGAGCAGAATATATTTATTGAGAGAAAGAAAGCTTCTATCCAAGAGAAGGACAGAAGGGGGACCCGAGTGGGTTACCCCCGACTGCCTTTTCCAGGGACTTTATAGGGAAAAACCATGAGGTGAGGTGGGTCCAAGGTAGGGGAAATGGACAACACTATGGTCCACCAATAAGATTACAGGCATAATTGTCCAGGTAAGACTGAGTGGACTGAGATCAAATGGGGGCGCGAGTCATGTAGCAAGCAGGCATGAATGCAGAGCTGGGCTTTTTCTGTGGGAGGTCAGGCCAGTGACTTTCTGGCTCTTTGAAGGTGGTCGTTACTTATTTATCAATTTTTGATGTCTGTGGCTGCACCTGTTTAGCCCCCCTTGTCTTGAGGTCTGGCCCACAGGTGTCTTTTGTGTTGGCTCCTTCCAGGGCGCAGCTCTGTCTGAGTGCCTATAATATTCGTATCTAACTCAGCTGTCTATAACAGAAGGGAGACTGAAAAGAGAAATCACAGTTCTTCCAAAGCGACCTCTACCTGTGTTTCTGGTCAGCTTGCACATGGCTGTCCTTTTCTTTTAGTGATATGTGTGAGAATTTTTCATTTTCATAAATTCTACAGGATCGCTTAACGGCCATAGTGTTACACAGTTGCACTGGTGAAATGATGGTCTGCTGTTGGTATGAGGTTTCTTTCTTTATTTTTTTGTGGTACTAGGGATCGAACTCAGGACCTTGTGCTTGCCAGACAAGCACTTATTCCACTGAGCTATATCCCCAGCCCCCGTATGAGGTTTCTGTGAGGCCAGGTTTTTCCCCCAACCCCACGAGCTCGATTCCTTTCAGTGGTGGTGCCTGCTAGGCAGGTGCTCCATCCGGGCCAGACCCCAGCTGCCCTCTACCTTCTGCTAGCACTTACATTTCCTGTTTCCAAGGTAGTAAACCTTTAATTTCTGCTCGGCTGGGGTGCACGCCTGTAGTTCCAGCACTCAGAAGACAGACAGGAGGATCACTGTGTAGTCAAAGGCCAAGCCTAAGCTAAATAGTGAGGTCCTGTATAAAAAAAAATAAAATAAAACCTTTAACCCTGGGGCTGTTTTTAACACGTTTCTGGCTCTTCTGACCATATTCGCACCCAGATGCTGTGTTTCTGTGCTGTGTCCTGCCGCCGCCTCCTCGGTGTTCACTGTTTCTGAGGTGCTGTGTACCAGTTCATAAGCGCCAAAGAGCAGTTGTGAGTTGCACTGTAGATTCTTGCCTAGGGGGCTGGGGATATAGCTCAGTGGAATAAGCGCTTGCCTAGCAAGCACAGGGCCCTGAGTTCGATCCCCAGTACCGCAAAAAAAAAAAAAAAAAAAAGATTCTTGCCTAGGAATTTGTTCAGCAGATATGTCGGCCCGCGCACCGAACGCTGCAGAGTAAGCAGAACCGGCTCCCCGGTGCTGTGTGTGCTGCCCCCGAATGTGCATCGCGTGTCCCTGCCGATCTGCGGGAGCCACGGGGCGGCGGCAGGAGGCCGCTGGGAAGCTGGAGCCGCAGCCGGAGGAGGCGGGCAGCAAGCCAGGCCTTCTGCCCGCCCCGCGGCAGCAGCCCTGCGGCTGGAACCAAAACGGGCAATGTCTAAGGCCCCGGGGGAGTATGTGATGTGAAGGGAAGTGTACGATACAGATTGGTGGTTTAGAGACTGCTCGTGGCCTCCGCGGGAAATGTGGGTAACTCGTGTTCACCTCACAAGGTAACGTCACGGTTTCATCCAGCCGGTGCTTGGTTCTGTGCCGTGGCCTAACGATGCAGGGTCGGGCCCCTTCTTTCTCAAAGGCAACTTGAAAATGCACAGTGGCACCTTGGCCCGTGAACTTAATTCTTTCGGTGATTCTGGCCGCACACCGAACTGAACGAAAACGGAATCAAATTTTCCCGAGAGGTGAGCATTGAGCCTGACCGTCGGGTTAGGTTCTGGTCGCGTCCAACCTGGCTTGTGACCTGCCTGAGTTGTGGAAAGAATTAAGTTCGTGAACCGACTTGGCGCTGTGCTTTGAAGGGCTTCCTAAAAGGGCGCGATGCTGAAAGGTCCACTCTGCTCCTTTGCGGAAAAACAGGGGCCGTGGGTCAGGTGGTGCGTTCTGATTCTCGGAAAGGTGTTCTGTGGGTATTTTAAACGTCTACGGAGGGCAAATAGGTTGAGTGATGTTCCTTTAACATTGAAATGGAGCACGAACCACATAGTGTATCCTTTTTTTTTCTAGAGACCAGAATACAAATCACCCGCAGCAGTAGTTTCTGGATTCCGGAGGCCTCCCCTCCGGGTCGGGTGTTACACCTCGGCCAGGGCGGAGCCATCCGGGACCCAGAGGCCTTTCCCCGCCTTCAGGCTCCTCGCCTGGGTACCTGAGAAGCGGGCGCTGCGGCGCTGCTGTGCGCTCGGCTGGCCGCTCCCGCTCCCCTGGCCGCCGCCCTGCCCGCGGCCGGCGCCCGGAGGTTGTGGGCTGAGCCCGTCCTCGGAAGCGGCCTTCGAGGGCCGCGTCCTCCCAGCCTGCGGCCCCGGAGACAATGGTCAGGAGCTGCGGGTCGGCCTGTGTGCGGTCCTTCGTGCTCCTAGGACCTGCGCCCAGCTTTTGAGCTTGAGGTGCTCGGGGAAGTAGGTGGAATGACAGACGGGTGTGGAAACTTCCTCTGTGTGCACTTGGGGGGCCCCTGCGGGTGTGATCAGGACCGGTTTTCTCATCGGCCCCTCTCAGACGGCGACGGCATTGCAGCCTGTTGCATGTTTAGCGCAGCCCGTACCAGTTCACAGCCCACAGGTGAGGGTATTCCCAAATCCCCGATGTGGTCTCTTGTGTAGCTAAGAAAAAAATGAGTGAGCTTGAAGATCTGCAGGTCACGCTGCTCTACCAGAGGAACGTTTACTGAGGTCTCAGATCCTGTGGACTGCGTACGTCCCTGCTCAGAAGGGACAGCAGCACCTGGTAGCTTGCACATAGGCTCTTTTTAAAACAAGCTCCACTCTCCGGGTTAGACCCCACTGAGCACTGGCTATGCGGTGACGTGACCCCTCGCAGAGAACATGTCATTTGTCCAAGGTGTGCACAGGGAGTGCACGTCACTCCCATGAATCCAGGTGTCAGCATGGTTAGGGCCTCTGCCTAGTTCAACTCTTACATTTATACACTTGCCTAAACGACTTATGACTTAGCATTGCTCTCTGTAAATCATAACCAGATAGTTTTCATCTATTCTTATTTTTTAATTTTTATTTAGACTGGCTTTCAACTCACTTTGTAGCCCAGGCTGGCCATCTGAGAGCCGGCATTACAGGCGGTGCCACTGTGCTGAGACGGACCCCTTCGCCAGTGGCACGTTTTCCACTGCTCTGGTAGTCTTGATTACAGACACTGCGGCGGTGGGTAGCGGAGCTTCCGCTGGCTGCGCGGAAAGAGCTGTTGGTAGCACTCCTCTCGTTCTCCTAACAATCTCGAAGGGCGGGTCTTACTAACCTTAGTCATGTCACGGTCGCACAGCCGGCCGAGTCCAACGCCCGCGCCGTCAGCCTCTCACCTGGTCCGCCCAGGCTGCTTCTCCTCATGTTCGTGAGGTACCCTGGGCCCAACACTTAATCTGAGGTCCTCATTCAGCTTGTTCACCAGCTCCAGCAGTTTGACAGAAACCATCAGGCCCCTCTCCAGAGTAAACGCTTCGCCGTCACCCACTGAGTCCATACAATCACCCCAGCCAGTCCCTTCTTCCAGGTCATCCTTCAGAATCCCAGATGCATTGTTTAAGTCAATAGGTACTCAACTAAATACTTGTACCATGCAGTGTAATTTCTATATCCGTGCTGTGAGCAGGCTTTACACAGCTGGTGCAGTCTGAGCAGGCGCCAGCGGGCCTGCCTGTCGGGGAGCAGGCCCATCTCTGCCGTGCCCACTCGAAGTTTTCAAGGCACCTCTGGCTAATCCTAAGGTTCTTCAAACAAATTTGGACTGTATGTGTACCCAGGATTTTGAAATTCTCAGAAGACTGCTAGATAGCATTACCTTTCTCACTAGGTAGTAGGTACAATTCCCTTCCTAGGTCAGTGCACAACAGAGACACTTCCAAGTACCTCAGGACATGAGAGCAGAACAGTACAGCTTCATTCAGGACAGCGCCAAGCTGGAGACTGTCAGTGGTGAGATACTTTTCAGCAAAAACCAATGCTGCCCCTTCCATGGATAGGGGAGCCTCTGGGCCAACCTGAGCAAAGAATGAGCAAACACGGCCTGGCACAGCATTTTAATATTAATTTTAAAAATGAATAAAGCTGCCTGGTGCAGTGGTGTGCATCGCAACCCCAGGGCGAGGCTGAGGCTAGCCTGAGCCGTGGAGCAGGCTGGGTGTGGGGCTCTGTGATGAGCAGTTGCTGACCAGCGGCACTCTGAGCGTGGTGGAGACTGGCATGGGCCCCGGAGGCCCAGGAGGGCTGTCAGGCTCTTGATCAGAGGGTGGTGACGCAGGGCTTCGCAGCAAACTCAGTTCTATCCTGCGTTTTATGCACTGTGTTGCATGTATTTCCCCAAAGTTAAAGCGTCAGTAGGCCCGCAGCCCAGAGCCATGGCTTCACACCTGTGGCAGACATACCCGCCACCCTTCATCCCTTCCTTCTCTAGGTCCTCCCCCAGCGGGCAGAAAAAGCAGTGATGAATGTGGGGCACAGGAACCCGTGTAAGGATAATTGCAGACCACACAGAATGGCTGTCTGGACCCAGCAATACAGCTGAGCACCACTGCCCCTACTCGGCACCAAGGCAGCTGTTTCGTGCGCATTTAAAACTGTTTCCCATGTGCAGCTGTGCTAGCCTTCAGACAGGTCCCTTCATTTTCTAAGTTCTTCCCTAAAGAAGCCTTACCAGTTTCTCCCTGAGGAGGAGGATCTCATTGCAACCTAGTCTTAGGAACTGCTCTGCCTGAGCGAATGTGTTGGCCAACCTGCAAGCAGTGACATCGCTGGGCTGCGGTGTACACGGTGACTGTTCCGCTCGCCCTCTGTGAGACAGCGTTCTCCTCGGCAGGTCAGGGGAGTCAGCACATGCAGCCCAGGATCCCGAGGCTTCTCAAGTGTACCGGTTAAACCTTGTATTTGGTGTGCTGGTTATACTTCGTAAGGAGGCCGATAGGTTCTGTCAGCATGTTATACTCCTTCCTTGGGATTTTGTCAAGTTTCATTTGGGGACATTTTGTTCTAGAGAAAATTTATTAGAGCCTTGAGTTTTTACTAATGAACCTCACACACTAACTGGTCAGTCTGTAACTTTCCCTTTCTGAGTAAGACCTCTCCAAACTCCAACTCCTGCTACTGGATTTATGAGATTTCCAAGTCTTAAGTCTTCTGTGAAAACACATTTGTAGCTGCATGTGGTGGTGCAGACCTGTTAATGCAGCCACTGGGAGGCTGAGGCAGGAAGGCTTCTGGTTTAAACCCAGCCTGGGAAACTTAGCGATTCTGCAATGTTCTTAGTGAAAAATAAATTTTATTGTAAATAAAAAGGCCTGGGGATGTAGCTTAATGTGAAGGCTGTTGTTTCAGAGCCCAGTACTATCCCAAACAAAAAGATGCTTCTCACTTCCTACTTTCCCTATCAACCAAGTGAACTTATTCTGCCCATGATGAAGCTCCCAGAACATCTTAATTTCCTAGCTCTTTTGCCCCACCTTTTCCTATGGGGTAACCCTGGCGTTTGTCCTCGCCTCGAAGCAGAACCTGGCACCCTGACCGCAGGCAGCAGTGCTGGATCCAGCAACGGGAACAGACTTTTTATTGACCATCTATAAAACCTTTGATTCTTGAATGATGTATTACCTGTTGTAAGAGGTGCTTTTAAAAGGCTGACTATTGAATATATCCAGTGTAGGTTGTATTTGAGAACAAAATCCAAAGGAGAGTGACCGCCTCTCTATACTTAAATGGTTTTGCTGCCAGGGGACGTGGACCTGCTTACCTATGTGCAATACGACAGCGAGTGTTAACGTTTCTCCTTCGCACCGTGCGACCCTGGCCTTACAGAC